>ML838257.1:0-12302 GCA_009831015.1 Picea engelmannii | reverse complement strand
TTTTAATAAATTATGTTTTTTTTTAATTTCAAGTATATTAAAAAAAAAAACTTTATTTTTCGTTGTTCTTTTCTCTATGTTTATTTGTTTTTCATGTTTTTTCTTCTTCTTTTTTATGATTTTTTTTTTCAATAATAAAAGACTTTTAGGTTATGGTTTAAAAAATATTGCAATTTTAAGCATGAAAAAATAAAGAGGGCTGTTAGTGGTAACACATCTTTCTAACATGAGGGTTGATTTTAAATATTTAATTTTAAGGATAAAAGTTATCAATACCACGGTTCTTATAGAAGTAGCAATTTTTACCTTGAAAAAATGGGTGATTTGCTACTGAGAGCACCACTTTTCAATTATGGGCTTGATTTTAAGCTTTTTGTTGTAACAATGAAAGTTGTGAAGGCCATCCTTTCAAAAAAGTTGTCATTTTGACCCCCCCAAAAAACGGTGTTGTTGTTTGTGTCATTTTTCGATTCGGGAGTTGATTTTAAGATTTTTGTTGGCAACATTACAAGATTGTTAAGGTCATGGTTGCAACATGTGCTAATTTACACCCTGAAAAAAAAAATGTGCTACCAGTAGAACCGCTTTTCAATTCATAGGTTGATTTTGGTGTTTTTGACCCAAAACATGGGATTTTAGAGCTAGAGCTCTTGTTTTGAGGTCTCGTCAAGTTGGTAACACAACATATCCCACACAAAAAATAGGTGGAGGTTGAGCAAGGAGGCATGCTCACCTTGGAACCAATCAACAATTGTATTAGTAGGTGACACCACCCACTTTTCACTACCCCACTAGTGCAGAGATTATGATATATTGGGGCATATATGATGTTGTGGACTAATGCCCACACCCAATCTAAGATAGCATAGAGATTTTTTATAGTAGTACTAGTTGTTCCAAGATGTCACTAGATAGGTACATCTCGTTGTCATTTCAAACACATGCACCCACACAACACATCCCATAAAAAGGAGGTGAAGGTTGAGCATTAAGGAAGGATACATACTTAAGGGAACTCATTGGTTACTTCATTTGCGCATCCATTATAACAAGGACAAGTCCATATAATACACAAATAATATAATAATAATAATAATAATTATTATTATTATTATTAATTGACTTATTCTTTGAGATACAATTAACGTGTATATAAATACATGTAGGGGGTGGTAAGTCATATCGTTAGCAAAGGGCATGACTTATTATTATTACATATTAATGACTAATCACACGATAATTGTCCTATGATCTCTATTACATGATATTTATTTATTATATTAAGATAATAGATCTAATATAGCCTGGGTATATTACACTCACCTTCTACCCAATCAACCATCGTGTTTATGGGAGAGACCACTCCCTTGCCACTATTACAATTGGCTTAAGAATCATGGCATGTTGAGACTTATATGATGTCGCAGACCAACCCTTGTAACTAATGTGGGGCAACATGCAAGAGGAAAGGGTATTTTAAAGTTATGGAAGCTATTCCAATGCACCATAAGATAAGTGTATCTAATTGTTGTTTCACACACATGCCCTCGCACAACACATCCTTGAGAGAAGGAGGGGGGGCGAAGCAAGCAATCATACTCACTTGGCAACTAATCAACCATTTTATTAGTAGGAGTTAACACTCCCTTGTGGCTAACCCCATCGGAATAAGGGTCATGGTATGTTTGGACTTATATATTGTCATAGATCAATCCTCACAACGAATGTGAGATAACACATAACAAGAGGGGAGGAGATTTTAGAGTCATAGAAGCTATTCAAAGTTGCCATGATATAGGCACATTTGGCTATTGTTTCACACACATGCACCCATGCAACACTTCCCACATAGAAGGAGTGAAGTTGAGAAAGCGAGCATACTCATTGGACAACCAATCAATCATTATGTTAGTAAAAATCATCACTCCTTTGTGGCTATCCCCATTTCCATAAAGATCATGGTATGTTGGTATCGATATGTTGTTTCAAACTAGCACTCGTAACCAATGTGGCATAACACATGAGAGGAGAGGAGATTTTGCAATCACATAAGTTATTCCAAGACACCACAAGATAGGCATATCCTATTGTTGTTTCACACACACATGCCCACCTAACACATCCCACAGAGAAGGAGGGGGACATCAAGCAAGAAAGCATCCTCACCCTACAACTAATCAACCATTATATTACTAGGAGATCTCAATCGACCCTTGTTGTTGCCCTCATTTTTCATAAGAATTCATGGTATGTTGGAACTCATATGTTCTTGTAAACCTATATTTGCAATCAATGTGAGCTAACACAACCAAAAGGAGATTTTAGAGTCATAGCATATGTTGGCCTCCCATTTTGTCATGATCAATTGCCCCTTTTTCCACTATCATCCTACCTTTATACCTGGAACCTACACATATTATCATAGATTTCTACATTTCCAAGACCAAAACCATTCAACAAGCATCTAGAGGTAAATGTTGCTTATTTCTTTCATTTCCCAAGTCTTTAATAGATTGAAATGAATTTTTAGGCTAAGCTTACCAATGATGAATTGTTTAGTTCAGTTCTTGTACCGTTAGTTCACTTTTGGTACCCGAGCTTATAGATTGGCATATACGCCTTTCCAAATGAAAAACAACCACATGGGTTTTGAAGGCTGAGGTGTCAGTATGGTTATGTGTTCCTTGGTTCGTGCCCAGATCTCTTTGGGCGAGCAAGCTTCGATCAACTGTGGTCAATGCCTCATTATGCATAGGTCAATAACGAGATCATCCACAATAATAGATATAATATTCGTATGCATTCTATGTCATACAAATAGTATACAAAATCAAAGGGTCGATCTTATCGTTGTTTCTGGTTCCAATATTTCCTAAGTTTGTCAGGAGGTTAGATTTGATTGTTATGCATAATTAATTGAACCATTGTTCTTGATGTTCTAGTTCACGGGAGAATAAGGGATCATGTTTATCTCCTTGATGTCTTTTTCCTTTATATATGTCTATCTTGCAATGTATTGAGTTATCCAAAGAACCGATATCATAAAAGACTATGTTATTTGTTGATAATTCTTGTTACAATGAGACCTATATGAACTAATGATATTATTGTAGATTCAACAATTGTTTCTTAATACAAAGTGAAATTGTGGATAATGGTGTCTTTGTGATCGAGTGATTGTAAGTAGTTAGCTCACTGACCATTTGAGGGAACCACCAATCTCGAACGTGGTGCTCACTGTATTTTTACTTAACTTGTTTAATTAATGTGTGGATTGTAGCTAATCTTAATTGGATTGTTCTGTACTTTATCATTTGTCATAATCATTTTACTAGTTATGGAACCTGTAGCATGCTTAACATTATTATAAACAACAAGAAATGTTGATCTTTTTGCATTTGCATTTCTTAGATTTGTTTAATAACTTATTTACAACTCTTAGTTTCCATTGCTTCTTATCCTTTGTTTGCATAACTGTAATTTGTTAACCATGATCTTTTGGAACCCTGTATCACTAGTTATTAATGGTACATGAACACTTAACTCCTAGGTGAAAGATTGCACTTCGAGCCATTAATGATTTCAGATCCACAAGACTGATAATTGGTTTTAGTTTGATTTTAATTATTTTGTCTTTATTAATTAGAGATGTTCATGGATGGATGGATAACAAGATCTTATTTGAGTTATGTTTACACGTAGATGAATCATCTGGATGTAAGGTATAGTGATACCGTAAGATTCGTTATACTTTATATATGACCCATGAATGCAAGTGTAAATAGAAAAAATAATGATAAAAAGACTTAGCCCCATAAGCCCCCCCTCTCATGGAATCATAGCCCCCTATAACTCTTGTCCTTGTTCATCTAGCAGCCAATGATGTATTTTATTATTAATAATGATCAAGTATTGCATTTCCTAGGCACTCCGACCTATTTTAATTGTTTAGGCACTATGGCCTTCTATAAACTAACAAAATATATTATTAATATGGGGACTCAAAACCGAGGTATTAGAGTAACAACCCGATGCATTCATTTTAGTGAGTCGTTCCAAACCCTTTTTGTCATGTGGTTAACTTATGGTTAGACCTAGAGATAATAAAAGCAGATTTTGCAAGTCAACAATTAAAATTCTAGCTAATCTATTTGGTAATACTAGGACCCCCCTACTAATCTGGTTGAAAGATATGCAAGTAGCACTTTTCAGATAGGAGAAAGCTCAGCATCAAGAGTGACCCCATAATTGATTATACCACAATCTCAAATTGTTGTTGAGAAAGTGTCCAAGGAACAAAGGGAAACCTTGAACATAGTAGTTGAAGATAATTAGGTTGGTGAGCAATCCAAAGTGTTGAGTCAACACTAAATCAAGTTGTAATCCCATAACACATTACCAATCTCCTTGGATCACTACAAAGGATGGTTGTATCACAAGTTGAATATATAGTTGTAGAAGGAACATTAGAAACACAAGTTGGGAATAATTTCATCACCCATCCAAATCCAATTGTTGAACCATCTTTCTCATAATCAAGTTGGGACACAACATCAATACGTATTAAGTTCAACTTGTTTGGCAATATGGAAGATGAAGAAGAAAGGGCACTAGATGCAGAAGAAATTAGTGAGGTAGCTTTCAAATTCCCCATCCTTGATTTGGCACAAAATGTAACCATGAAGAACATCTCTCCATCAGTTTTGCCACACTTCCATGGTAAGGTTACCGAGGACCCAGATGCTTTTCTCTTTGAGTTTGATATTTTGTGTCAAAGTTACAATTATGTAAATGATGCCCAAAAGTTAAAACTATTTTCTGCAACATTAAAAGATTTTGCTTTAAGATGGTTTATGGGACTTGGGGAATATACTATTACACCATGGGAAGACATGAAAACAACCTTTCTTAAAAAGTATCAAGAGTATTGTGGCACCAGGGACTTGTGAACTGGTATTTTTAAGATGCAACAACAAGAAGATGAAAGTCTTGAAGATTGTGTTGAGAGATTCTTGTACAACCTCCAAAAAGATAAACACAATGTGTTGAATGATGACACAATTAGAGCTATCTTTTTGAAGCAAATACATGAAGAATACATAGATGTGCTTAATCTTATGGGTTCTTATGACATTTCTCACTTACCAATTTTGAGCATTTGTGAACTATGCAGGAAAGATCAACATAGTAGAGCTAATATTGGTAATGGACCTAGGGATACTCTCATAAGGGCAACTAAATTTGTTGCAAGAGGAGTAACTAGGGTTGAACTAGGGAATTTACTAGAAAATTTTAAAAAAGATATCCTTGGCACTCTTTTCTCCCAACTAGATACATTGAAAATTAAAAGGAAACAAGAGGAAGGAGACACAACTTTGACCATCTTTTGTTCTAGATGTAGGCACAAGCACCCTTTAAAAGATTGTCAATTGAATATTGTACAATTTTGTGCTATTTGTGCAGATAACCATTCTATAGAGAGTTTCCCCTCACTATCGGGACTTCAAGCTATTTATAAAGGTAAGAATGAGACAATCGAACCACTCTTTTATATTGCACAAAAGAGGCCTTGGCAACTACGAACACAAGGCATTCCACAAGACCCTGTTAGAATAATGTTGATGTGCTCGTTTAGCCATAGACAATGATACACCATTGTCACCCAACCATAGGCATAAAGCCACCCTTGAGCACCTTAACCTTTGAAAAAAAAGAATGATTCCAGGAAGCCACACCATAGCTAACAAATAACCAAGAGAGTGCACCTTCTCCCAGGGTAGCACATAAGAAAAAGTACCAGTAAGACTAAACAAGAGAAAACCATTCAACTGCAATTGTTGTTGCTCCTCCTCCAAACTTGTGCATCATTTCTGGTTGACTGAGAGTGTGTGAATGAGTGGACAAATGAGCCAAGACATCCTCTATTTATAGTGGTTCTGTCACCTACCTGGACCGACTTGTCTCCCTGGAGGATAATATCTTAATATTATATCTTCTATTGAGCCAACATGTCTTCTAGGGTTTTCACACATCTGGTTAGGGTTTCTCTTGCTTCTAGAATATTCTATTCTTGTCAAAGGTTACATATGGAGGTTAATACCTCTTGCAACTACCATAATACAACACTCCCTCTTAACTAGGGAGGTATTAATGGTCTCAAACACATCCATCCATCTTCACATGGTATGGGCAATAATAACATAGTCTTGTAGACCATTCTACAAGTAGCATCATCATGTCACACATGGCTACACCCATGTGGACCTGTCAATCTAGTCTAGGGGCCACAGCCTGCAAGAGAAGACTAGAACTACACCTCGTAGTGTGTGTCACCATCATTGTCGTGGGCTACACATGCATGAGGTGCTCACCCATGGCTACACACATGTCGTGAGTATCATCATTACTATCAACATCATCTGGTAGCAATAATCAAATATATATCGTCGTACTTGTTCTTGGTATTCTTCTGTCATATACAATATCACAATATCCATGAGCCTCATTTAGCTATATTGATGATCCATCTCCACCACCATGTGTTTAGCACCTTGGGTCATTCTTGTCCCATGACAAGAATCATGACCTCATCGGAGCCACATTCACCTCATAGTTGATCCTTTCATAGGATCACTCCGTGAATGTATTTAGCTCGATGCTATCATACATGTGTGTCTAGCACCTCGGGTCATTCTTGTCCTATAACAAGAATTATGACCGCATTGGAGTCACAAACACCTCATCGTGATCCTTTCATAGGATCACTCCATGAATGCATTCAACTTGATGTTATCGAACACATGGAATTTCACCTCAAGCACCTCGAGTCTTCGGTCCGTTGAAGAGTACATCAGGACACATCTACTTCGGATGTAGATGTTCCCTATCTCCCTTGGTTTGCATCCTAGTTCCTTTGGAGATAGATTCAGCCTGATGATTATCGAGGCTACTCACCTACTCGTGAGTTAACTACTCACCTACTCGTGAGAGTTTCAAGGCCCCATGCAATTCACACATAAGAGATCTAGTAACAACTTGAATCTGCAGTCCATCGAAGATTACATCTGGGCCTATTCCCACATGATCAAGTCAATATGATCAATCTTGGAATATCAACACGATGTTACAATCATCAATAGGGAAACATTTGCATTCCTTCCAAGCTTGTCCCAGACAAAGGCTTAGTGCAAATGTCAGCTATCTGCTCATATGTGATGGAGTCCCACTGCTCCTTCGTGCACCATGTCTCTGATGAAGTCCCATAAGATCCTTTGAAAAGCCACCCTGCTTCATATATTGCGTCACTATCTATGATATATGATTGAGTGCTACATATATCTGCTTCCCTGCTTGTCTGGAAATCCTGCTCGATCTCAAGCTGAAGTAGCACCCCAAGTGTTAGATTTGTCTTCTACACTTCCAATCCAAAAACTGTATATCCCGACAACCATACTTCATCATCGGAGATCAATCATATTTATTTGTACCACAACATAGGTACTTGCATGTTGTGTTGTAACCCAATAATACAGTCATGGCTCAACCATATACCGACACAAGGTGCTCTTTGCAAAGCAAATTCCTATCCCGTCACACAACTTCCTCAAATGTGTCTTCATAGGTGTGGCCATGGAATTCTTGTCCATCATGATAAACCTCTTCATTCTCTTCACTGAAGATCTCATCTGGTGCCATCCACGATTCCAATCCCAATATATTCGGTCAAGATCCTTCATCTCAAACTCCAAAAAATCAACTCCCTCTATATGAGAGAATCCTCAGACCACGCTTTTGTTTGTTTCATGCCCCTTTGAATTTTGCAAAGTGTCACGAAACTATGATGGCTTCTTCTTGATCATTGACTCCCTCTGAGTCTAACTCCATCTCAGATTTATCTCTTATGACCTTCCCGGAACAAGAAACAAGAACAACAAAATATCCATTGTATCCTCTATGGAAGATATCATGCCTAGAGTCTAGTTCAATAACCAAGAACATCTGCTAAAGGAGATCAACAAGTGTATCTCTAGTATTAAGGGGTTAGTATAATGATCATACCTTCAATAGATCAAGATGCATCATAAGCTCATAATAATGCCACAATAGCTAGAGACATATCAAATTTAAATAATCAAACCTGGAGTCTTCACTGCTTGTTCCTCTGAATGTACTGAATCCAAGATCATTGCTTGGACAAGGTCTCTTGAACATTCCCTACAAAACAAACTCATGTTTTTGCTGGATGATATAACATGAAAAGCATATACAAGTGCATACCTTTGAAATTTACAACATCGTTCAACTTGTCTTCTAATCTGAAACTAGACACCATCTTGACAAGAAGAGGTTATAAACTAAATAAAAAAGGTTCAACGATTAGAACAAGCTAGAAACCCTGAAATTTTAACTTTGACTACAAAATCAAATTTTGACCAAAAGTCAACCTTTGAATTTGACATGTCAACCTTTTGACTTTGACTTTGACCAAAAACTCAAACTTGAAATTTTTGTTGGCTGAGGACACTAGAGGGTGCACTAGAATAACCATAAATTAGGTCCAACGCTTCACTTAAGGTGCCCAAAGAGTTGGATTAGGGTTTGTTGCAACTGCAAAATCAGAAACCCTAGTTGCAACTGCAATTGGTGCCACAACGAGCTTAACAAAGAATTTCCACACTACCTTCCAGTGGTTAGACTGTCCTGAATGTGGTGTGGGCCCATAACCTGTTAGAATAATGTTTATGTGTTTGTTTAACCATAAACAATGCTACACCATTGTCACCCAACCATAGGCATAAAGCTACCCCCAAGCACCTTAACATTTGACAGAAAGAATGATTCTAGGAAGCCACATCATAACCAACAGATAACCAAGAGAGCGCACCTTCTCCCAGGGTAGCGCACAAGAAAAAGTACTAGAAAGACTAAACAAGAGAAAACCGTGCAACTGCAGTTGTTGCTGCTCCTCCACCAAACTTGTGCACTATTTATGGGTGACTGAGAGTGTGTGAGCGAGTGAACAAATGAGCCAAGACATCCTCTATTTATAGTGGTTCTGTCACCTGCCTGGGCCGACTTGTTTTCCTGGAGTATAATGTCTTAATATTATATAGTATGCTAAGTCGACATGTCTTCTAGGTTTTTCACACATCTATTTAGGGTTTGAACATAAGAACTAACCATTTATATTTCAATTTTTTCCAACATGAGTACAAAAAAGTATTTCATAGAAAATAGATTTTATAAATAGTTATTAAAATATTGTACATCATTATTTAGTTTTAGCCGGCCTCTTCTTCTCAGCTCTAAAATTCCTTAGTATTTCATCAATATTGATGTCTTCGTTCTCTGGGTGCTCTTCAAAATCTGATTGTGCTTGCGTCCTCTCATGCAGAGCACGCCTAGTCGCGGGGTACTCACGGGGTAATGGAGGTTGGTGTGACGAGGCATCACCTACAAAATAAAAAAATATAAAATTTAGATGCCCAATTTTTAAATATCATTGAACTAGTTTAGTAATATTAAAAAAAACACTTGCATGTCATTATTTACCTAGTGCACTGGTCGACATCGTTGGAATGGTTGCCCTCACGTGCTCCTCTTCAACTTTACGACCCTCAAGTACAACATTCTGTACCATTGAAACCACAAACTTTATAAGGACAATCATAAATGTATAAGTAAAAAAAATTAGAAGTATAAAATGTATAACTACAAAATTATTAAGTATATGATTAAAATACAACCATATTACTGTCATGTGCTTTAGTCGTAGCACCATCATGGGGATGCACCCCAGTGGAATGGGACTGCATGGGAGAACCATCTTCTGGTTCCAAACCGCTATCAAAGCACTGCTCTCCAATACTAGTGGATTGGTTGACAATGTTGCTCCCCTGATTAAAACAAAGTTGTAACACATTGAATTTATCGATGATATCAAACATGATTGTATTATATTAATAATGAAAGGTTAATGTGGATTGAATTTTATTTACCTTGTCCTGCAAAGTGGTTCTTAGTAACTGCCCCAAGCTTTTCTGGTGTTCAACTACAACTTTATAGTCGTACTTGTAACCGAGCTAGAGGTCTTCCTCTGCAGTTTCAGTACCGAACTCATCACCCTACATTGCATAAGAGTATGTATTTTTAATTTTACTAGTTGTAATTACCTAAAAGTGTGAAGGCGATACAAATAAGATATCTGGGTACTTACAATTCGTGACTGCAACTTCAAGTAGCTGCTTTGGCCTAGCTTATGATGGCCACATTTGGCAAGCCTTGCTTTTGTTGCCTTTGAAGTGTTAATCAACCTATCATCAAAAGTTTCAAGTATGTTAATATATGCCACACTTTTATTTAGATATATATAAAAATAAAAGTATTGAATTGAAATTGTAATTTACCTTTAGGGACCAGAGGGTATTTTTCCTTCATTTGCCAATTTCTTCTCTTTTGCATCCTCAATGAGGGCCTTCCACTCCCTCTCTGAAATCATTAGAGGATGCTTGCAATGGCTGGATTTACCGTTTACATCAATTTATTTTGATAACTAAGACAGAAATTCAATAACACAAAAATTTTATAACAGTAACTTCCGTAACTCAATTTTTTTTACTATGAATAATAATTTTTTTTTTACATCATACAACAATGCAAAATTTGAGAGAAATACCTTAACTCTGATGCTAATTTCCGTTGCCAGCTGCCTTGCTGTTGCTCTCCTGCTACCTGCTACATAGTCCAGTCCTGTTGCAAACACAGAAAAATAATTGCCCAAAACTATTGTCCACCCTGCTAACTAGGAAAACGACCTAGCTCCAGGATATCTACGGATATCCTGGCCCTCCGAGCCCAAAACCTCTAGAAACTCGGTGCCTGCCTGATCAATATGTCACCACCAACAAATCCCGTGCCTCAATCTGAGCACCCCAATCTCACAGCCCCTCTCGGCTCTCTGCAATACTCAGAGCTCTCCAAACTCATGGCCAACTTCCCCTCGAATGATTCCTCCTCCCAACTCTTTCCCCCCCCTTATTCCTCCTTCACCGCCTTCCCCCGCATTTACCTCCTCACCTAACTCCTTTATTACCCTTATCCATTCCCATTAATTCTTTTATCTTCTCGGGATTCTTATTTTATCCCTTGTTGTATACACAATCCACTTTGTATCATGTTCCATTAATTAAATACCCTATCCCATTTATTTAATGCTCCTTATCTTTTATTTAATGTTTGTTATCCCACTTGTATACGTAAGTTTTAATAATTTAGATTATCAACCCTATTAATTCTTTACTCACATAATTAAAGAGTTGATTAATAATTAAATAACCATTGACAATTATGAACAATTAATTAATGATAATTAATTTAGTTAATATTATATAATAAACAATTTTTAGGATTATATTATTAATTAATTATAATTAATAATCAAGGGTCGTTACAATGCTCGTACCTATCGTTTTGTTTCAAGTGTTATCTATAGGTTTCCCACGTATATTTTAAATATTGGACAACTGCGGCGATGGCCAACGTTTTATTAAATGTGTCTACACCAAAAAGGCTTTCAAGATAATCCATCAATTCTTTTTTGAGGTTGGAATTCTAGGAATTCCACCTCTCCCATGTGGTAGGCCCAAAAAGTAGCAATGCCTTGTTCTCCAAGGCCCTATTAAAATCGTTTTTCCCTACACGTAAAAAGATTATATGATTATTAATTTAAAAATAACAATTTAGATGATTTATGTTTGTCTACATAAAGAACATGAAACAATTAAAATTTTAAAAATTACCCGGGACTTTAACTTGCTTTAATGGAAGCCCTTCCTTGTTGACCATAAATGTGCCCTTAAGGGTCCCCATGCTGGTCACACGTCTTACTTTAGGAAAAACAACCATATAGTTGGCCAAATCATCAACCTCATCTCC
This sequence comes from Picea engelmannii, assembly GCA_009831015.1. Lineage (NCBI taxonomy): Eukaryota > Viridiplantae > Streptophyta > Pinopsida > Pinales > Pinaceae > Picea > Picea engelmannii. The sequence continues at coordinate 368 of ML838257.1, read as the reverse complement.
ATCACCACCTCCATAGCCTACATGTGTGGTTTCCTGGGAGTGGGTGTCATGGCTCCCATCTAATGGTGTGGAAGGTGGAGATCTGAATAGCCGCGTCCTGATAGGTATACGAGCGCCTGCATCGGTACCCTATGGCGTATGTGCAACGCCACTACTACCGACACCATGCATGTCGGGGTTAGCAGGATCCAAAAATATCTATATAAGAAAGAAAACATTTTTTCATTTAGATAATGTAAAAGTTAAAAATCAAGCTTTCATAATTGATCTTATGACATAAAAATAAAACCACTTGAAATTATGGTTATTACCTTATATGTGTTAAGCCTTGTCATAACTTCTTTGATCCTTTCTTCGACTTTAGGAGT
>ML838256.1:18193-44574 GCA_009831015.1 Picea engelmannii | reverse complement strand
CATGGTGACAAAACCAATGCAACATCTAAACTCAACTCAACTAGTCAAACTGAAGTGTCAATTGAAAGAGAATATTCTCCAGGTGGAATATTCTCCCCTAAATTATAGGAGACTGGATAATGACTAATAAACAAGGAAAAACCTTAGGAAAAAGAAATCCTAGGTGTGTGTGAAGTAACTCCAACACCCCCCCTGAACATTACTATGGTGAAAATAAATATTGGGTCCCGACAATGAGGCCATGTTAGGTACCCAAGTACAAAATATACACTGAAAATAAAGTGAGGAAAGAGGGAAAAACTCATGGGAAAAACACCCCCTCAAGGTACAATGTATGTAAAAACAAGAACTACAATTGCTAGGCAACTGTGTCCTTCACTCAAAGACAACTTCATAGAGAATGGAACTTCTGCTCAGTGAAGGTCTTGGTGTAGATGTCTGTCGTCTGTTCTGTTGAAGGAAATAACTATAGGTCGATGATCCCCTCGTGTACTAAGTCCTGTATGTAGTTCATGTGGATATTGATGTGCTTCATCCACTGCCTCTGAACTGGATCTATACAGAACTTCAAAGTTCTCTGGTTGTCACACCAGATGACGATCGACCGATGAAACTGAATGTCCAACTCAATGAGAAAATGTTGTAGCCACATAGCCTGAATGGTTATTTTAACTACCCCTCTATACTCTTCCTCGGCTGAAGATAGAGCAATGGAAAATTGCTTCTTGCTCAACCAACAGATAGGCCCAGAACCAAGACTGAGTGAGTAACCAGATGTGGACTTGCGATCAATTCTATCGCCAGCCAAGTCGGAATTAGTAAACCCGATGAGATCTAATGTAGAGTCTGTTGCATAATGAATCCCAAAGGTGATGGTACCTTGCACGTATCGAAGGATACACTTTGCAAATTTCCAATGTAGCTCATGTGACTCTTGCATGAACCTAGAAACTATGCCAACTACATATGAGAGGTCTGGTCTAGAGTGTGTGAGATAAAACAAGCTCCCCACTAGATGTATGTACAGTGTGCTATCAACCAGTGGAGTCTCCCCACCATCCTCAAGTTTGACTCCTGAGAGGAAAGGAGTCAGAGTAGACTTGCAGTCTGTCATGTGAAATCTCTCAAGGAGATCTCGTGCATACTTGGCCTGAGACAGTTTGATGCCTATTTCATCTTGACTGATCTCAAGTCCAAGGAAAAAGTGTAGTAGACCCATGTCCGTCATCAAAAACCTGTCATGTATAATCCTCTTGACTGCGGCAATCGCTGAAGTCGAGCATCTGGTGATAAAAAAATCATCAACGTACATAAATAAAAGTATAAGTGAATTATTCGTCCTGAGCATGTAGACATTCAGGTCTGATTTACAACATACAAAGTTTTGTGACAACAGGTAGGATTCCATCTTGGCATACAATGCCCTCAGAGCCTACTTGAGGCCATAAATAGATTTCTTCAATCGACAGATGAAAGATGAGTCCTGCATAAATCCTTGGGGCTACTCCATGTATATCTCCTCAGAGAGATCACCATGAAGAAATGCATTCTTCACGTCCATTTGATGGAATTTCCATCCCTTAGCTGCCGCAATGGAAAGTGCCAATCATATGGAATCCATCTTTGCTACTAGAGCGAAGGTCTCATCATAGTCAACACCATGAATCTCCTGAAAGCCTTTGGCGACAAGCCTGGCTTTTTATTTGCTAATATGTCCTTCCACTATTCTCTTGGTCCTATAGACCCATCTACATCTGACAAGTTTCCTCCCAGAAGGAAGGGGAACCAGATCCCAAGTCTGGTTGTTGAGGAGGGATTTGTACTCCTCCTGCATGGCGGATTCCCAAAAGGGATTTCCAGCAGCCTCTCCATAAGACTGTGGATCTGAAGACTGAACCAAGAAAAGATGCCTGGAGGGAAATGGTTCAGTGGAAATGAGAGCAACAAGAGGCTCCTAGAAATCAGATCGAGTCCTCCTAGTATCAGTTGGATCACCAACGAGATCCCCTGCAACCTGAAGAGTAGTTTGTGCCCACTCGGGCCTTTGCTCTGGCTCTGCAACTACATGTGGATGTTCTGAGTTTGCATCCGACTGTACTGACTCTGAATCTAAATCATTTGAGTCCTATGAATAAGAAATATTGTCTGAAGAAGAGTTGGCATGTGCATGCTCATCATCTCGGACAGGTGGAAGAGTGAAAGTCTCTGCATGTGGCTATTGAGGCACAAGCGAGACACTTTCCTCGAATTGGACACTACGCTCAATGATGATCCGGTCTGAGGAAAGATCAATAAGACGATATCCCTTCACACCGTCGGGATATCCAACAAAAATGCACTTAGTGCTCTATGGATCAAGTTCCTTCCTCTTTTCAGAGGGAATTTGGGCCCATGCACGTGAACCAAAAATGTGAAAGTGGGTCACTTCTGGTTTGAGGCCGCTGCAAGCCTTGCAGGGGGTATTATCCTTGACAAATCTATGAGGAGATATGTTTTGGATGTATGTTTCACATTTAAGTGCTTCGGCCCATAGTCTCTGTGGTAGTGACTTTGCATGCAACATGCAAGATGCCATCTCCTTTAGAGATCTGTTTTTCTGCTCAACAACTCCGTTTTGTTGCAGAGTATAGGGAATTGCGTGCTACAACTGGATCCCTACCTCATGGAAAAGATTATGGATCTCATGACTTACATACTCTCCCCCATTATCAATTTAGAGGAGTTTGATCTTCTTTTTGGACTGTGTCTCAACCAAGGCTTTGAAATCTTTGAGGTGTTGAAAGACCTCAGATTTTTTCCTGAGAAAGTAGATCCAAGTAAAACGTGAGAAATCATCAAAAAAAATGAGAAAAAAACCTCACTTTGGTGATGGATGGATGCGGAAAAGGACCCATAAGGTCACTGTGGATCAGATCTAAAGGTGCAGAAGCTCGCTGAGACTTTCCTTTGTCAAATTTCTCTTGAGGGTATTTTTAGAGAACACGTCCCTCACATACTCCCTTGGAGAAATGGATTTCTGGTAGACCATCAACTAATTTTTTCTTTCTAAGTTGTTGCATGTATCTGAAATTCAAATGTCCAAACCTTTCATGCCATATCCTACTACTTTCATCGACATGAGTAAGCAGTAAAGCATAATCAGGTTCAATGAATTCAAAAAATGTATACAATCTAGAATGATGATTTACCTCACTGGTTGCTACCCTGGAGTTGGTTTGCATGTCGTAGATGTCCACAGAATTCGGTCTGAAGATGACTTTATTTCCGGTGCCAAAATTAGTCATCTGATACATGGAGAGAAGGTTGACAAAAAGTTTGGGAACGTGCAACACATTCTCGAAGCTTCTGTTGGTGAGTTCAATCCTTCCTTTGTCAGTGACTTCGACAGAAGAGTTGTCCCCCATCAGAATAGGAGGACCTATGCATGCATCCAAAGAAGAATATAATTCTTCTGATGCAGCCATGTGATGTGATTCTCCTGAATCTACAATCCATGCATACAGAGAGGACTTGATGGCAATCAAGGCATGACTAGAATTGTCTTTCTTGGAATTTAGATCTTCTGGCTTCTTCTTCTTTTCACCCCCGGGGATGCGATCTCCAAGTTTGTTTTTATGAAGTATTTGAGACATCAAATCTGTTTTTTTTTTGCATGCATGCGGATTCTGAATGGAATCCTTTGTGACAGTACATGCATTTCTCCCCTTTTCTTCCCTTTTCTCCTTTGGATCTGGAGGCATCGGTGAAAGGTTTTGTGTACCCTTCCTTCTTTGGATGTGCATGAGATTTCAATTTATATTTATCTTTAGATTTATGATATTTGTGGCTGCCATCATGCATAGTGAGTGCATGCACCCTTGGGCCTTTGATTGTGCCCATGTTGATGAGCTTGGTTTGTTCTTGTGTCAGGGATTCGATAAAGTCCTCAAGAGAAGGCATATTCTAGGTGGATCCATAGGCGAATATGATAGTATGGAATGTAGATATGAATAAACAGAATTCAAGACCAAGCTTGGAGAGAATGGTGAGAACCATTTGTTTCTCCTCCTTCAATTTATCAACCTCGCAAGATTTGAGTTGCGACAGTAAATCCTTGAATTTTGTAAAGAAATATTGGATATTATTGAAGCTTTTTGGATCCAATGTGAGCAGATACACCTCCATCATGTGTCCCCTCATCTCATATTGTTTTCCAAATATACCTTCCAAGGTGTTCCAGGCTTCATTGGGAGTCTTACAGGAAGATATATGAAAAAGGAGATTGGGAGAAATAAGACTACAAATTGTTTCGAGTGCCTCATCCATGCGATTTAAGTACTGGTATTTTTCGATGGCTGATGTCGGTTCTATATCTGTATTCAAGTTTAACCTGTATATCCCTATGGTTCAGAGATGTATGGCTATTTTCTCCTTCCATGCAAAATAGTTGTAAGGTGCAAGAATGAATTATTTTTGGAAATCCATCTTTCCATTGTCTTCAATATTTTGTACCTGCAAATTTTGTTGGTGTAGCTTTTTCTTAGAATTCCGTCGGCTCTGATACCATGTAAATGTGTTGAACCTACACATAATATATCTATATAAACAATAATACACACATTTGTAGAGATAATTGGAGAAAGAAGAAGAAGGAGAGAAAGAATGGAAGAATTCTCATTAACCGTTGTGAATAATGAATAATTTACACATGATATACTTTGTATAACTCAATGAGTTCGAATGTAGGATAACCAATGAACCATAGTGGTGGTATAGAGTGATCTATACTTACATCAACAGTTACGGTATTGAAATTCCATGTAGTCTAGTCTCTCAGTCATTTACGGGAGTGAACTGCCACATAATTGAGTTAACTAGTCAACTAGTCTTCAGTTAATTGATTTAACAAAGAGTAGTGAGGAGTTAACTTAGGGAATCAAGGCTAATATGCTACTATGGTGATGATACCAAGGCAAGGTCAAATTATCATGGTGATGATCCCAATGTTGCATGGTGACAAAACCAATGCAGCATGCAAACTCAACTCAACTAGTCAAACTGAAGTTCTAACTGAAAGATAATATTCTCTAGGTGGAATACTCTCCCCTAAATTATAGGAGACTGGATAATGACTAATTATGACTAATAAAAAAGGAAAAACCTTAGGAAAAATAAATCCTAGGTGTGTGTGAAGTAACTCCAACAAAGATGATAGCATTGATTTATATTGATTGTGATATAGGGGGCATTTATTAAACTATTTACTTTACAAAAAAAAGAAGATGTTATTTTGTTGAGATAGAGATATAAGTCAACAATATAAAATAGAAAGCTGATACAAATAGAAACATATAACTAAGAAAAGAATCAAACTTAGTACAAGAAACTTTAAAATTGGAACTCAATTTTTTTCCTGTCATCTGATTTATCAATATTGTTGTCAATGTTCATTAAATCAATCACTAACTCGATCAAGCATTCTACATCGCCAATTCATTGAAATAGGCATTTTTCACATTGAACATTCGAAAACATCAATGTTAAGGGAGAACATAAAATGCCACATAAAATTACATTCAATAATATCTAAAAACAATATCATTAAATAGACAATAGGAATACCTTAATGAGCTCCTCTGGGTTTCAAGAATAATTTATTCTCTATTAAACATGGCCAACCATGTGAAGGTGGAAGCTCATTTGGCTCCTCCCCCTCCCCCCCCACCGCGCTCTGTCGCATCACTCTCAATTCCCCATACCTAATCATGCATATTAATTTAAACAAAAATTGCACTACTATTTACAATTATTTTGATTTTTTCTATAGCTAAACAAAAAACTTATGTAGTGCCCTAGAATTTCTACTTAACTATCAATGAATATTTATCACTTTATAAAAGGACTGTTTTCACTATTTGAATTGATTAAAATTTATCAATATGATGGACAATTGAAAAATAAAAACAACAATGAAAAGAGAAATAATGTATTCAAATTGAATAAATATTACTTATCCTTCAATGGAAGAAGCACACAAAACTATATCCTCTTGAGGAAAATGTTTTAATAAATTTTAAAAGAAAATTTCTCTTAAAGTTTAAAGGAATAATAATAAAACATAGGTCATATAAACAATTACAATTAATCAATTCAAAGTTATGTTTAATGATTTTCCTTTGTTGTTGAAATAGTGCATGTCGTTCCAAATGGTCACACTTATCATGCATATATAAATAAATCAAATGATTATGAAAATTCAGAAGCACATAACCTAGATCATAAAAACAAGAATATTTTAATCTCTGTAAATGAAATGTTTCATTAATAATTGTTTGTTCTCGGGCCTTACAGTTAAAAAAAGTCCCTTTACATTCCAATCAATTACATACTTATAGTCATATCACCTGTAACCAAAAATGGTTATGCAAGCTACTTACAAGTCAACATAAATTACAAAAAAAAATATTTGTAGAACATAATCCTTGATTTTGATGAAACCTCTTTTCCAAGTCATTCAAATTGAATGAGTCGATCCCAATCCTACTTTGTTGGATATTTAAAAGTCATCATTTTTTATAAGAAATATCCCCTTTAGTATATATTTCATATGTTGGGGTAATTACAAATAAATTTATGAGTTGCCATAAAAGGAAGAAGTCTTTGTCCAGAAAGTCAACAATTATCGTCTAGAAGGTCAATAAGTATTGGACCTTTTAACATTCCTCTAATTCCTCTGAATTTATTTGTATCCTGTCTAGCTTTTATAAAAAATTGCTGGTAATTTTGAAGAGAGAATAAATTTCCCTTTTTATCCCAACATTCTAGTAAACCCTTTTCAACCATTTTCTTATAAAGGCTAGAAAAAAATTCAACATTACTTTGTAAAGGAATTAATTTGTTCTGAGTTTGTTGAATTAGGCTTCTTTTTGTAAAAGCTTTTCAATCTCCATGACCATGCTGGTTCGATTTTTAATTCCTTTTTTACTCAATTCCTCATTTGATTTGGAATTAAGTAACTTGATGATTTTGGTAGTTGTCTTAGGTATGTTTCCTAGATCTTAGAATTCAACTTTAACGTCTATGTCCACCTTGCTTTCCAAACTACATTCTTCATCCACTATTATGATATAATCCCAACTTTTGATGTTTTCCTTAGCAATTTTGTCCCAAAGAAAACGTATGGCTCCTATCAAATAGGATTTTCCTCCTAATTTAGTTTTCAATAGCTCATAATCCTCTTGTATCTTATCCTTAGCTTGCTTATAGATCTTAATCTCTTAATCTCTTTCTGCAATTTGATCTCTGAGAATTGTGTTTCATCATTTTGTGTAGACACTTTCTTCTTGGATTTTTCCAATTCAATTTATTTAAAATTTAGCTCATCTAAATCCTTAACTAGATCATTTGATGAATATGTAGATGTTGAATCTTGTGATGTTGAAGATCCATGTTTGATAATATGAATTTGTTGTTCATATAATTTTATCTATTCATTCTTGTGAACCATTTGATTTAAAATATGATATTTTTCCTGTTGGATTGCTTGGAGCTCTGGAGTCTGCACATGATCAAGATCATTCAAATGTATCTTCTTATTTAATATAAGGATCTCATTATATTTTAAGCTCATTATCTGTTGCATTGGCTCCTCATCCTTATAATTGTCTCTTATTCTTAAGAGTTTCTTCATCAAATCGTCAATCCTTATTTTCTTTGTCCTGGTAAGTACATTTTTCGGTCTCAGTTGTTACTTCAATTGTTTGTTTACCTTTTGTAATTTCTTCATATCAAGATTCATATGGATGACATCTCTATTCAACATTTCTCCTATTTTTCTTAGCAGTTCCATCTTGTCAACTATATGAATTTGTTCAAGATCAACTGAAAATTTTGTTGCTCTATAATTGCCAGCACTTCTAAGGTTTTGATCATTAGCTTCTAATAGTGAAAAAATATTCTTTTTTCAAAATATAATGCAAAAAATAATATAGATTTAGAAGAATCTTGATCAAGCTCAGGCAAAAAAATTTGCTTGATCTCTACATTTTTGTCCTTCATTTTCTCATATTCGGAAAATATATTTTTTGGCTTGATTTTTGAAGATTTTTCACCTTCTTGATTCTGGATGTGATCAAAGCCAGTTGATGGAAGAAACTCTATTGTAAAATCAAGTTTATTTGGATCCTCTTTTGATGCATCTTCTATAACTTGAATATCTTCTTCTAAAATTTCCTCTGTGTTTCCTTCAATCCTTTGCTTCTTCTTGGAATGTTCATCTTCTAACTCTGAGACAACTTGAATCTCCTATAGAAAAAAATATTTTAAATGATTTCTCTTGTTGTCATGGTGTATCAATGACCACTGTCTGAGAAACCTAAGATACATTTTGTATTTTCCCCTGAAGAACCTTCTAAACATCTTTCCAACTGTACAGGTTCATTATCTTCTCCACTTGAGGTTTACTATGGTGCTCATAGGAAGTTAATTGAAACTCTTGTATTTTGGATGATATGATTCCAAAAGGATCATACTGCCATGTTTCTCCTTGCTCAAGATTCAATCCTTGCAATATTGCTTCTACAACATGAAAAACTTTTCTATTGTTCATAAAAAGGTCCCAATTCTCTTTTCAACGTGAAATTAGTCCTCTTTTTCTTTGAAACAAAATGAATATCATCTGAATTAACACTTTGCCTTATGAATTCTAAGGAAAAAATCCTTAGGGTAAGGAATTTTGGAAATATTAAAGGTTTAATTTATGCTCCATATATCATTATTTCAGTATAATTCTGGAATAAATACCAGTCTCCTAGTTTAGTTTCTGCAGATTCATGCAAAAGTGTCTTTAATTCGAGAAAGATTCTAGGAGGACTTTCTACATGAAACATGGTATATAATATATCCATAAATGTATTGACAAAGTATGAAAATCCAACATTTTATGGCATCTTTCTGAATATTGGTGTCCAATGAATCACTGACATAGGATTTCCAACATTATCTTCGGTTTCTAAGTTCAAATTTGAAAAGTTATTTTCTTTGAAAAAAATAAGAAAATATACCAGATAATATTGATATCTACAAGATATACTCATTGTAAATTCGGTGTGTTGATAGTACAGAGAATTAGCTATATATTGTGGAAAATGAAATATAGCAATTGGTTGGATTGTCAAAGGGAAAATATAATTAAATAGACCTAATATAGTTTTATCCACAATCCTATCACTGTCATATCCCAAAAAAACATAAGCCATGCTGATAATTTGTTGTCAGATTGGTGAAAATATAATAGTTTCAAAATTATCAGACTCTTTAGGAGGATTGCTATCTTTCTCCATTAAATACAATATTAAATCTTGTCTTTCATGTAAATTTAACTCTTTATAGACAATGGTAAAATCTTATTCATTTAAGACCTCACCATCTATAATTTGTTATACTTTCAACATCTCACAAAGTGACTTAGATGAAATTTCAAATAACAATGACCCAGTTCTGGATAATATACTCCTATAGGATGAGACATAATTCAAATCACACCAGTGAACAAATTATGGGAAATTATAAGTCCGCGGAACAATAAAACAGGCCAAGTTTGACTCCCATGAATGAAAAATAATCATGTAAATGATTTCATCTATCAACATATAGTTTATGCAATTCATAGAGATAAAATGAAGTAATTGGGATGAACATTTGACAATCCCTTTCCTCTAAATTAGGTTATATTGTAGATAGGGTTCTGGACTTTTTAGAACTTTAAGGTTTTGACATTTTGACAAATTGACAGGAAATGGGCCTTTATCTTCTTACTAGGAATAATCATTGGTCAAGGTCATTGGTGGTCGAGATCAAAGACATGGAGCTGAACCTTGATTCAGAATCCAATCCAGAAAATATTAAAAATAAACAGATCATCGACGCAGACCCAACTGCTACTGTCGTGACCACAATAATTTAGATAGAGGAACCAGTAGATCCTAAAGAGGGGGAGGACCTCTTCCATTCACAGATGTGGGTGAAGAGGACCTCATTGCATTTCATTTTTTATAATGTTAGCCAGAAGAACCTCATCTCAGCTAAGTTCGTCAAACAGTTGGGGTTTTCGACAAAACCATACCTGCAACCATACAACATCGGGTGGCTTCACCAGGGATGAGATCTTCACGTCATCCAACAGTCTCTCATGTCCTATGGAATTCATCCCTTCAAGGATGAGGTAGTGTGTAAAATTTCCCCTCTTGATGTCTGTGATGTTGTTTTGGGCCAACCATATATGTGCAAACGTCATGTTTTCTATGAGTCTAGACCCCATAGTGTCATTATTACTCTGGGAGGTTAGATCTACAGGATACTAGAGGTAGTTTAGACTACTAATCCACCAAAAAATAATCACAAGGTAATCTCTCATACTGCAAAATTCATCCTCTTCACGGTCTGTTCAAAGGATGCACAAAAGACCACTACAACCACTGCAACCTAAACACCTTCTATCCAGCAAAAACATATTGTTGAAGAGAAAGAACATATTGTTTCTTCACCTACAATGGTGTCTACATAACGCCCCATCAAACCCAGAGACAATAGGTTGGTGGAATATATCCAACCCCTCCAGCAACAGGTTTGTGAAAGTCTACCACAAGTCAAGAAGCACCACTTCTCCAACAAGGCACAAATATCACCAAGCTTCATATTCAGAAAATGTTTTCCCCTCTTCCCTCAACACTCAATGCAATGAAGACTATTGCTTCCTAAGGGGGGAGGATTGTTCCAGGTGGATATTGGTGACCACCCACCTGTTCCAGCTAGCTCCTCTTGTCTGTTTTTAGTTCAATACATTCTTCTATACTTCTTTATAATTGTGAGTTCTATAATTCCGAGGTTGTATGAAGCCCTACACATATTCCAGGTGGATAATGGTGCCCTCCCACCTAATCCAACTGGCTTATTTTGTATCTTTTCATGTCAGTACATATTGTTGTACTTCCAGGGCCATTTTGGGGCCCTAAAAAGTGTTATTTTGGTGTGCCATATTCAAACTGCAAACAACGTCAGAGTTTGATGGCATAATGTGTAGTTCTCTAAAATACATTTCCAACTAGCTATCACATGCCTAAAATGAAGATTGTATGAAAAAGTTACGAACCCAAGAAGTTAATGTACTAACTTACCCAAACGGGGCCCACATGGCTTTTGGCGTTTCATCTCCTAGGGTTAGGTTTTTGGATGTTTAGGGTTTTGGCATTCATGTTTATCATAAAAATTCCTTTAGAGCCTCATTGTTATCATCTTATTGTGAATGAGTGTATTCGTCACATATCTTCTCAGAGATAAAGTTACCACCATTATAACGAGTCTTTCACTCTGTATTTTTATAGTCTCTTTGTTGGCACAAATTTGATCAAACCAGGGTCCTTATTAGGTTATCAACAAAAGGGAACCAAGTAGTCTAGAGCTCTGGAATTTTCATCTTCTCTGGAGAGAAGAAGTCTCACCCGAAGTGCAACCAAGACAAGAAGATAGGAAAGAGTAAGGAGAATACTTAGGTAGATCTCCAGAATCTTCAAGATTCAACATAGTCTTACGCAAGATGAACTAACAAGTAACATATTGGAACCCATTCATAACTAATAGTAAATACAACATAGTTAAAACAACATTTTCAAACAAGCTATAACATATTGATCTTATCAGACATGAAGAAGTAAAGTAGAATGGAAATTCATAGACATAGACAGAGAAATACACAGAATATTTCAAAATTTTATGTCCTTCCATATATTATCATCAAAGGGGTTTCCCAGATACAATTCAACAGATACGAGTCATTACTCTATTACAATAGTTTATGTCTCTAAATTCATTCTTTGGATTTCTATCTACCCTTTTCCAAAGATGGATATTAATTACAATAACATAACCTAAATGGAGTGAATGATAATCCCATCCAACCCTTTACAATCATATACATATCGTATATATAATATAAATGGGATTTCTTGGTTTGAGACTTCACATGCTTCATTGTTCTTATTTTGTTGTAACTTCTTTCTCCTAATGGCGTTGTGATGTCCTTCTTTCCAAACGTTTTTTGTTTCCTCCCTTACTCTATTGTCCCACTCCTTTGTGGCTTTCAAAACTTGTGTTTGACCAAAATTGGGACTATAGTATTCCTTGCACAAATTTTAATCAAAAAAATGAAGGGCCCAACAGGCTTCAACCACAATCCTTGAATCATCCTCGAGTCAAGTCCTCAGTTCTTCCATGATATCTAGACTGGCCTGGTGCTTTCCTTTGTCTTTTTTCTATGCTTTGCTTCCAGCTTCTTCTTGAAATCTTTATTTTTCCTCCTCTTCAAAAGAAGGGCCCAAATCTGGGACCATTTCCAGTGCTCTCTTCCTTACTCCTTGAAAACTTATGATTTATCCTACCACTTCTTGGCAAGGAGTGAATATTTAGCCACAAACTGCCGAGTCACATCTGTAATTCATCCCTTAGGCTAGGACGCAACCAAGGAGTTCCACTCTGAATCAACTGTAGCATCTACATAATGAATTTTCATGTAGGATGTATGAACGACAGGTCAAAACTCATGTAGCTCTTTCTTAGCTACTGACTATGCTACAAATAGAGCATTCAGCTCATTGTCTGCATGCTAGATGTGGTCGAATTTTTCCTGCTGCTCCAGTGGATCCATGGTGACAACAAATTCCTCGTTAACTGAGTGGATCTTCGTGCACACATCCTCCAGAGTCTGGTTTCACCTTGCAATGATACCCATACAATCACTAACTTTTTGAAAGATCCTCGTGCATTCTGATGTCCATTTGTGCAAGGCTTATCTTGCATTATTTCCTTCAAGCACTACTTTTTCCATTTTCTCTTGAAGCTTCCTGGGTTGTTTTTCTACTTCATGCTGACTCTCCCACAACTGTGCTTCAAGGTTCTCTATGAAAATGTCCAACTCTAACCATGCTCCCTGGAATAGCTCAATCTGTTTCTCAAGCTTGCCTGTTGCACTAGACTGTGGCAGTTGTGGTGTTTCTCTTCGGATCACTTGCCAGGATCCTGCAAGATTTTCCTATACCCTTTCTAGTTTTTTCTCTGCTTGGATACTTACATACTCTTCCTGCATCTGGCATGCTTACTCAAGGAGTGATTTCTCTTTGAAAAAAATTTCTTCCCTTTTGACCTGCTAGAGCCTCTTCTCCAGTTGATCAGTTGAGGCTCTGATCATCCCTACTAGCTGTGTTGACGGCCACTGAGCAAGGTCAATAGAAGAAGTAGTGGTCTCCCTGGGTACTTAGACCTATAGTGGGAGTCCATTGGTCATTGAGTGTTATGAAGGTGTCTCCACCTCTTCCTCCCATGTATATGGACCTTGCAGTTCTTGTGCAACTATCACCCTCAATGATGATGGAAGGAATGCTAGCACTTTTTTTTTTCCAAACAGAGCTGCATCAGGTCTGTGCATTGTTGTGGGTTCTAGAGTACTAGCTCCATTTTCTCCTGCATTGACATTGCACTCTGTCCTGATGCAGTTTCAGGTTCCTTCTGAAGCTCTGGTACTTTTTCCTTTTTCTATACCTCGACATCTGGGTTCCTTACAACAACATTTTCAAACAAGCTATAACATATTGATCTTATCAGACATGAAGAAGTAAAGTAGAATGGAAATTCATAGACATAGATAGAGAAATACACAGAATATTTCAAAATTTTAGGTCCTTCCATATATTATCATCAAAGGGGTTTCTCATATACAATTCAACAGATACGAGTCATTACTCTATTACAATAGTTTATGTCTCTAAATTCATTCTTTGGATTTCTATCTACCCTTTTCCAAAGATGGATATTAATTACAATAACATAATCTAAATGGAGTGAATGATAATCCCATCCAACCCTTTACAATCATATACATATCGTATACATAAGCTAAATGGGATTTCTTGGTTTAAGACTTCACATGCTTCCTTGTTCTTATTCAGTTGTAACTTCTTTCTCCTAATGGCGTTGTGTTGTCCTTCTTTCCAAACGTTTTTTGTTTCCTCCCTTACTCTATTGTCCCGCTCCTTTGTGGCTTTCAAAACTTGTGTTTGACCAAAATTGGGACTATAGTCTTCCTTGCACAACTTCTAATCAACAAAACGAAGGGCCCAACAGGCTCCGACCACAATCCTTGACTCATCCTCGAGTCAAGTCCTCAGTTCTTCCGTGATATCTAGACTGGTCTATTGGTTTCCTTTATCTTTTTTCTATGCTTTGCTTCCAGATTCTTCTGGAAATATTTATTTTTCCTCCTCTTCAAACGAAGGGCCCAAATCTGGGACCATTTCCAATGCTCTCTTCCTTACTCCTTGAAAAATTATGATTTATCCTGCCACTTCTTGGCAAGGAGTGAAACTTTAGCCACAAACTGCTGAGTCACATCTGTAATGCATCCCTTAGGCTTGGACGCAACCAAGGAGTTCCACTCTGAATCAACTGTAGAATCTACCTAATGAATTTGCATGTAGGATGTCTGAACAATAGGTCAAAACTCCTATAGCTCTTTCTTAGCTACTGACTATGCTTCAAATAGAGCATTCAGCTCGTTGTCTGCATTCTAGATATGGTCGAATTTTTCCTGTTGCTCCAGTGGATCCATGGTGACAACAAATTCGTCGTTAACTGAGTGGATATTCGTGCGCACATCCTCTAGAGTCTGGTTTCACCTTTCAATGATACCCATACAATCACTAACTTTTTGAAAGATCCTTGTGCATTCTGATGTCCGTTTGTGCAAGGCTTATCTTGCATTATTTCCTTCAAGCACTACTTTTTCCATTTTCTCTTGAAGCTTCCTGGGTTGTTTTTCTACTTCATGCTGACTCTCCCACAACTATGCTTCAAGGTTCTCTGTGCAAATGTCCAACTCTAACCATGCTCCCTGGAATAGCTCAATCTGTTTCTCAAGCTTGCCTGCTGCATTAGACTGTGGCAGTTGTGGTGTTTCTCTTCGGATCACTTGCCAGGATCCTGCAAGCTTTTCCTAGACCCTTTCTAGTTTTTTCTCTGCTTGGATACTTACATACTCTTCCTGCATCTGGCGTGCTTAATCAAGGAGTGATTTCTCTTTGAAAAAAATTTCTTCCCTTTTGACCTGCTAGAGCCTCTGCTCCAGTTGATCAGTTGAGGCTCTGATCATCCCTACTAGTTGTGATGACGGCCACTGAGCGAGGTCAATAGAAGAAGTAGTGGTCTCCCTGGGTACTTAGACCTATAGTGGGAGTCCACTGGTCATTGAGTGTTATGAAGGTGTCTCCACCTGTTCCTCCCGTGTATATGGACCTTGCAGTTCTTGTGAAACTATCACCCTCAATGATGATGGAAGGAATGGTAGCACTTTTTTTTTTTCCAAACAGAGCTGCATCAGGTCTGTGCACTGCTGTGGGTTCTAGAGTACTAGCTCCATTTTCTCCTGTAATGACATTGCACTCTGTCCTGATGCAGTTTCAGGTTCCTTCTGAAGCTCTGGTACTTCTGCCTTTTTCTAGACCTCGACTTCTAGGTTTCTTCTCCTTTTAATGGTACTCTCAACATTGATTTTTGAGAGGGGCCACTGTGTGCTTGGGGCTTGCAGTATGAGCATAGTTTGCATCTCCTTCTAAGTTTGAGTGTCCTACATTGGTATAAATGGAATAATTTATTGTCTCAAAACTTTAGGGTTTGGACCAGTGATTACTGGTCTATTCTTGGGTAGTTCAGGGGGATCTAACTGCATGGGCTCCAGTTCAGTGGTTTGGGGTTGGCGGGTTATTTCTCGAGGTGGAGACTGGGGTTGTGGGGGTGATGGGGGTTGTTCGGTGATGATGGTGGTGGACGAAGTGGTATCAAGTTCAGGTTCATCCTGGATGTCAATGATCATTTGATTCACTCGATTCGCTGCTCAAGTACAAAGGATGGTTGATGATATAGGTTGAGGGTTTAGGATCTTCACAGAGGAGAGCCCTATCCTGGGTTTCTTGACCAACGAGTCTCCAATGAAAGCAACATTTAGGATGTCATTGAAATATTTACCTGTCAACATAGATTGCTCTAGAAGTTTCGGGAACATGGGAAATGTCCTCTTCTTGCATTCCAACAGTTTCATCTCTTCCTCCTCCTCCTCTGAGTCCGTATGCATTGGAGCATCTTTATTTTTCTCCTCTGGGCCTGAGCTCGATCCTACCCTTGCTTCCTGTCTATTTTTCTTTAGGACTTCCAGCGGTAAAAGATAGTGCATCTCTGAATTGCATGGGTTATGCTTCACTCCTGGCCATGACATGACCTCCTTGTCAAAGACCTCTTTTTCCAGGTAGAACGACAACATCTGGGAGTGGAAGTATTCTAACTTGGCATGCCTTGGCAAGACAAAGGTGTGGTGGCAGTTCATGCGGAACGTGATGTTCTGCATGTTCAGGTTGAGTGATTCTTGAGGTATGAACAGCCTATGAATTGCGTCAAGCAGCCGATTATACCATTTTAAGAACGTTTCATTGTTGAATGTTGTTTTCTCCAATTCCGACCTTGAGTGCCAAGGCTCAAACATATTTTCTAGTCAACCTTTATCTCCTGGTGAGAGAGGTCTTCCTGAAGGTGGTGTCCACTTCAACATGGCGAACAAAACTAGCAAGTATCCATAGGTAAAGGTGTCTCCCTTCTCCTGAGCTTCCTCGCATGCTACAAAAATTTCTTCCAGTAAGTAGCTACACCAGTTGAATACTGATCCATTGGCATAAAAATCTACTACCGACAAGCCATCTAGCATGCACTCGCCCTTGTAATAGGACTGCATTAACTTTCTATAAATCACATAGAAAGATGTTCTGACTATCTTAGGTAGAATGGGGTCAATCTTGGTTGTGCGCCCCCCTCTCTGAGTATGAAATCGTTCATATAGACTGGATTCTCCCTTTTTCTTCCCATGTTTACTGGACCTTGAAATACTTTTGATACGTCTTCGCCTTTGATGGATAGGCTCGTGAGTTGATGGATATCCTCTGCATGTATGGGATACCATCTTTTGAGCCATAATATCCTGTCATGTACGCAGTTGATGAGGAACTTAGTACACAATGCAACCTCACCAGTAGTGTCAAAAACTGACAAGTCTCGAAGATTCATGATGCTGGAGTTGAAGAGGTTGATGAAATCCAGCTTCGGCATGAATTGCATCCCTCCCAACTCATCTAGAGCCACATTCTAGAACACATCAATGTTCAATTGTGGGAATTTAACCTGGCCTGTTAGGTCAAGGTTGAGTAGTTTCACTTGCTCAAACTTTCCCTTGAGATCGCCCACGATATCGACCTAGGGATCACATGGCTCATCCGACACTGCATCTTTGGAAACTAAACTCCTACTTCTTGTAGCTCTCAAAATAGTGATTCTGGGCTATCAACAGATTTCGACAGGCTAACTGGGGTTCTAGATCGCCACTGAGGTTCGAGGGATTGCACAGGCATGACTAAAATTCATAAATCGTAAGGCAAGAAGTTCTCTTTGGGAAATAATACGTCTTACACCGATTTCACACAACCTTATGTTGATACTGAGAGGGGGGTGAATCAGTATCAAGTACAATTTAAAACCTTTTTCAAATTATACTTAAACCATTCAACTATATCCAATGAGAGATGAAAAATAGTATAAGAGTTACACCAATACACCATAATACACCATGCACAATATATGAGAAATAATCAATAGTTATTGTTCAAGAGAAGTAATGACTTCCAAAGGTAGCTACAGCTTCCAAATGTAAAGGGAGGGATAAACATCCAAGAGGAAGATACAATCCTCCAATATCAAGAGAGAGTTGAACTCTCCATCCTTTCCCCTTCCTTCCACCCAAGAGTATATGAGAGATAATAAAACTTTACATTAAATCATCACCATCAACCAATCATCACATAGAACCTGATAATGCTTCCTGAAAATTCTACAATTTATGCAATTATTCAATTATTGGAGTACTTTGATCTTGTAGATAATATTACTCAATGTATTCTCTAAAAATCCTCCAAGTTTCACTCCTTGAATCCTCCCCAAGAAGAAGTTATAGAAATAATCGTAGACTTTATTCAATTCTGGTCTATTCAGGAGACCGAAATTGTACAGAATGCCCCACGCTCAATATTTAACATCCGATTCTGAAACTCACACACAAGAAACTATAGTCCATATTATTTCCAATGAAATTTGTCCCATGTCATTTCGATTATCTATGAGTAAGTTATGACTATTTTACCCGGAACACCTGTTTATTGACTAGCTTCAGGACTGGTCACAAACCCTATCTTCCACAGAGTGTATCTCCATAATTATAGCGAATCAAGAGCTGAAATTTTTACCAAAGGTACCTTGATATGTCTTATCAATACCATAGCGATTTCACCATATGAATAGTTCTAGAAAAAAAGTTATAGCAAAAATGGTAAGATGACTTGGAAATAACATACCTTAGAACACATCACCAAAAGACTTCATCCTCCCTTGAAATCCGACCTTCTTTACTTCTTATTTCCTCTGAAATTTGAATTTTATCAAAATGAATGTCTAATGATGTTTATTTATACCATTTATGCCACTTCATTTTAGCATTAGGGCTGGCCTGACACTTTCTTATTTTGTAATTCGTTTCTTTAATTATCTTCAAGGCCTACATGTACTTCCTTCTTCAATTCACTTTGTCATCTTCAAAAATTTATTCCTCCTCAACCATGAGGATCCACGTGACGTGCCACATACCACCAAAAACAACATGATGTATGCTATCCATTCATGGGTGTTGTATATGCATGTGCATTGTCCTTCATGTCCAAATACCTTTATCAATGTTGTGGTCCAAAACCCATGACTAGGGTTGACATCAATGACAACAACCAATCTTCCAACAATCTCCCCCTTTGTCATTGATGGAAACACTCATGCTCCCCCTATCATAATGATCCCAATTTCTCTCCCCCTTTGACATCAATGACAAAGGTTAGGGCTACTCCCACTGAGTTTTAATGGAAAAATGGAACTCTCTTATTTGGGGCTGCTCCCCCTGAACATGTGGCACTCAATAATACTTCATCCTTATTTTTGGTCTTTGGGACTTTTTCTTCCTTAGAATCCTTTCGTGTGGCTTTTTTCTTCTCTCTCTTCTTCATGTCTAGGATGTATATGTTGTTCGGTCTTCTTGTTGCAGTTGCAACCAATCTTCCTGAGTTATTTTCTCTAATTTTACATTTTCGGGAATCAAACGTAAGAGTGTATCCTTGATCACACATTTTACTAACACTGAGTAGATTATGATTCAAGTCCTCAACTAATAGAACATTCTTTCTTTTACATTTTTTATTCCAAGCTCTACTACACCTTCTCCAAGTATTTTGGCAGATGAGTCATCTCCAAATGCAACATTACCACCCTTTCTCTTCAAGTTGATGAATTTGTCTTGATCCCCGATCATGTGTGAAGAACATCCACTGTCTATGTACCATTCATCTTCTTCTTTACATTCTTCAACGGTCAATGCTATTCAAAAATCTTCATTGTTTGGAATCTCTTTCCTTCTCCATACTGTGGTTGGCATAGGGACATCTTCATTCATATATCTGCAATCTCGTGCTTTGTGACCAAGATAATTACATTTGTAACATGCAATATTTTTGTCCATCAATGGGGAAAATGAATTATAACTTCTATTGACAAATCCATGATTATTTCCATATCTTCTATTTACACCATTCATGTTTCTTGCGTATGTGTTCCTTTCATTGATTCTGCAATTAATTGCCTTATGTCCAAAATTTTTGCAGGTATAACAATGACCAAGAAAGAAATTTTGATACCTTGGAGTATGTGGGCTTCTTTGTGATGTAGTCCATCTGGGTTTATGATCTATTCTTCTGTAGTTTCCTTCATACTGATTGAAGCTTCTTTGATTCCTGAAGGTAGGAGGTCTTCTTGGATATTCATCTCTTTTGTAATCATTCCTTCTTTTTGGTATCCTCGTCCACTTCTCATCAACTGTCTGTGTAGCTCTTTCTTCAACCTTCTTGTTGGTATTTCCATCTTCTTTGTATGAAGTTTAACCCATGCATCCAAGATGTGTTAAGTCTTTTGGCACTTGAGAGTTTCTTAAGCTCTTCCTCAATGATAAAACTTCTTGTTCAGTTTCTCACAATCTTCTTCTTTCTTCATCATTTGGACATTCCTTACTTCTCCTATTCTTCTTTCTTCTTCGAGTAGAGTTTTCAAGGAAATGGTTTCTTCTCTTCGTTTCTCAAAGTCTTCTAATTGTTTCTTCAAGATTACAACTGTCTTTTCATAACTACCCAATTCACTTCTTAGTTTTCTTTGCATGTCTTTGAGCTTGCTATTTTCAATATCAACATGCTTCAATTTTTTAAGATTCTCATCTTCTTGTTGAATAATTTTTTCTTCATGATTTTCTTCTTCTTCACTGGAATTTTCTTCTTCAGTGTCATTTCTTTCAATCCTTGGATGAGGAAATTCAAATTCAACATGACCTACTCCTTCAAAATTAAAGCAAAAGAACTGACCTCTATTTTCTTCTTTGAAATCTGAGATGTTGTAATTTGCTTCAACTTCTTCTTCTTCTGCGTCTTCCTTTACACAAAGGTCTTGTAGCTTGTCCCAAATCTCTTTTGATGATGCACATGATCCCACCTTGGATTTCAGTGAATCTATCAATCCATCCAGGATGGTATCTATTGCCAATTTGTTTTTCCTTTTTGCTTCCTTCTGAGCTGCAGTCTTTGGTTTCTTCAAAGCATTGTATCCTGAAGCAACTGAGAACCAAACATCTACCCCAAGATATTTCAAGTAAGTTTCCATTCTATTACTCCAGTATTCAAAATTTCTTCCATCAAATGGTGGAATCCCATTTGGAATTTTCTCTTCCATTTCTTCTTAGGATCTTCCTTCCAGTGGTTAAATTGTACTGAAGGTAACCCTCTCTGATACCAATTGTTGATACTGAGAGGGGGGTGAATCAGTATCAAGTAAAATTTTAAAAAAATTCAAATTATACTTAAACCTTTCAAATATATACAATGAGAAATGAACAATAGTATAAGAGTTACACCAATACACCATAATACACCATGCACAATATATGAGAAATAATCAATAATTATTGTTCAAGGGAAGTAATGACTTCCAAAGGTAGCCACAGCTTCCAAATGTAAAGGGAGGGATAAAAATCCAAGAGGAAGATACAATCCTCCAATATCAAGAGAGAGTTGAACTCTCCATCCTTTCCCCTTCCTTCCACCCAAGAGTATATGAGAGATAATAAAACTTTACATTAAATCATCACCATCAACCAATCATCACATAGAACCTGATAATGCTTCCTGAGACATATTCAATTTCTGAAATTCTTCAATTCTTGGAGTACTCTGATCCTATAGATAATATTAATCAATGTATTCTTTGAAACTCCTCCAAGTTTCACTCCTTGAATCCTCCCCAAAAAGAAGTTATAGAAATAATGGTAGACTTTATTCAATTCTGGTCTATTCAGGAGACCGAACTTGTACAGAATGCCCCGTGCTCAATATTTAACATCCAATTCTGAAACTCACACACAAGAAACTAAAGTCCGTAATATTTCCAATGAAATTTGTCCCATGTCATTTGGATTCTCTATGAATAAGTTACAATTGTTTTACCCGGAACACCTGTTTATTGACTAGCTTCAAGACTGGTCACAAACTCTATCTTCCACAGAGTGTATCTCCATAATTATAGAGAATAAATAGATGGAATTTTTACCAGAGATACCTTGATATGTCTTATCAATACCATAGTGATTTCACCATCTGAATCATTCTAGAAAATTTTTTATAGCAAAAATGGTAAGATGACCTGGAAATAACATACCTTAGAACACATCACCAAAAAACTTCATCCTCCCTTGAAATCCGACCTTGTTTACTTCTTATTTCCTCTGAAATTCGACTTGTATCAAAATGAATGTCTAATTATGTTTATTTATACCATTTATTTCACTTCATTTTAACATTAGGGCCGACCTGACACTTTCTTATTTTGTAATTCTTTTCTTTAATTATCTTCAGGGCCTACATGTACTTCCTTCTTCAATTCACTTTGTCATCTTCAAAAATTCATTTCTCCTCAACCATGAGGATCCACGTTACATGCCACATACCACCAGAAAAAAAATGATGTATACTATCCATTCATGGGTGTTGTATATGCATGTGCATTTTCCTTCATGTCCAAATATCTTTATCAATCTTGCGGTCCAAAACCCATGACTAGGGTTGACATCAATGACAACAACCAATCTTCCAACACCTTATACTTGGGCTTAGCTGGCAAGTCCTGTAATAACTTCTAAGGCAAATCATCATTAATCCTATAGACGCAACCAAAATATGAGTTATCTGACATGACTGTTAACGAGGTAAATCTATCGCGTGATTGTAACATCTCGGTTCTAACCCTTATAAACTATAATGTATTATGTAAATATGACTTAGGCTGGTGAGTCGGTAATGTTGAAAATGGGACAGAGTGCCCAGGAAATGTAACACTTCCTATACATTAATAAAATACACCGTTGGCTGCAAGACCATCAAGGACAAAAGAGATAGGGGGCTATGATTCCACGAGAGAGGGGGATTGAGGGGATAAGTCTTGTTATTATTATTTTATTTACCCATAATTGATTTTATGGAGAAGAGGGGGTTACATGAGCTTCTTGATAGGGAGGCTATGTGGCTCTTGTCTTCATGTGATTATTTAAACATCCCTTGGGGGTTGTTTTGGGGTCGTTGTTCCCTTGGTTCATCCTCTTCTCATTGGTTCACTTGTTCTTCTTCCTCTTAAATCACTATTGCGAGTTCATGTTCTCTTGGGATGAGCATGGAAATGAATGGAAGGAAGAGGAGAGCCATCGTTGAATGGCTGTAATGATTTACTGAAAATTCCAGGAGGGAATGGATGCCTGTGTGCATCAACTTGATGGCAGTTCGGATGGAACTTTCCACAATTGAGAGTCCTTGGAATTTCCAGTAGGGATATTTCCTGACCAGTAGCACTGGAGCCCTAGAGAGAAATGGAACAACCTCAGGGACTGCATGGCAGAGAAAGGTGTTCATTTCTAGGGGTTTTGTAGGCTGAGGGGGAAAGAGAGATGGAAATTAGGATTGTTGTGAGGTTGGGAACCCTGAGAGCTACTTGTCTAACTAATGTGTATTTATACTTGGCCTAGAACCCATCCTTGTGTATTCATAGCCCTGGCTCGGGCGTGAACTATTTTTAAGAGTAAATGAAAAACATTGTCTATGGTTGGGAGGAACGTCCTTGGTCTGCAGCCAATTGTTGAATGTTTACTTGCAAAGATAAGTTCTCTCTATGTTTTCTGTTTAATGCATTCCACTGTGTATTTAATTATCTCTGAGATATGTATTTTAATGTGCCTGTCTGCTGGTTATTTGTTGTGCATGACACGTTGTTTATCTCTTTTATGTTGTGGCATGGATCTTGTCTTATGCATGTGGTGTGAATGCTCCTAACATTGTTGAGAAACCCTTTGCCTTCAAATTAGAGATCAGAGAACTGAGTCTTGGGGTTGTAGTGTGCCTAGCCTGCGGGTGGTTGGGTGTGTTTTAGCCTATTTAAGTGGCATAGCCTGACCTCTGGGTGGTCGGGTATGTTACAGATTGGTATAAGAGCTTCTAGTTGAAACACCGGGCCGATATGGGCTGGTTCTTTTGGTCAGAGTCTCATGGTTGAGATCAAATTCTGACTGTGAAGTTGAAAATCTCAGGAGTAATGGAATTGTAGAATCTATGCAAGAGTTAGATCGTCAAATATCAGTTGTAAGGGGTTTGAAGGATCATGACCGTCCCCCTTCGAATTCTGGAGCGATTGCCACTATAGGATTAGGAGATATCTGGGATCATTGGATCGGAGGACAAGTGAACAGGGGTTGTCCAATGTAAAGGAAACAAGGGTTGAGGTCAAAACCGTTGGATCCCATGGGAGAGAGAGATCAATGGACATGAGGCATTGCGGGGAACCAAGTTGCATTAGAGATAATTTCCCAAGGTGGTCCCGTAATCCAAACCACAGTTTCACGAAGGGGTTATGTGTCATCATCAGGAGAATTGCAGGGTGAAACGTGGGTTACTCCAAACCGCCAATGCGTGCCCCTGCAAATTGAAAGGCATGCAGTGATGTGACATGTTAGTACTCAAGCGACGAACCTTCGAAGAGAAGAAGTAGTCAGGGACCATCGATCTATAGGAGGACACATGTCAACCAATCATGTTCTCCCGGTGAAAGCACTCCAGGAAAAGGCAAGCAAGGAGAAGTTGAGAATTGAGATTTTCAGACCCCGGAGATCCGAAGTGAATCACATTCGTTCAATCTAGGAGGACACATGACAGAAATCCACTCACTTCGAGGAAAAGTGAAGGTTGAGAGTTGAGTTCTCTGAAGTCCGAAGACCCGAATAAATCGTAGCCGTCGATCCATGGGAAACACACGTCAGTAGATCGTGAGTTTCGGATAAAAAAAATTTAGAAAAAAGTTGAAGTTTGAGTTTTTCGAAG
Source organism: Picea engelmannii (assembly GCA_009831015.1). Lineage (NCBI taxonomy): Eukaryota > Viridiplantae > Streptophyta > Pinopsida > Pinales > Pinaceae > Picea > Picea engelmannii. Next base: position 19,963 of record ML838256.1, on the reverse strand, counting down.
TCCGAAGGCCCGAAATAATTGCAACCGTTGATCCTTGCAGCAGAAAATTTCGAAGTCCCGAAGTCCAGGGTTAATATGGGTCATCCAATAAGGGAGACACATGGCGATATTTTTGCTGGTTTGAGAAATCGGAGTTCGGGAGAATTGGAAGTGTGCTAGTGTGGAAACTCCCAAAGTCCTGAAGCCCGAAGAGCCAAAGTGGCGGGGCACAATGAATCGTGAGGAGGTGATGTGGACCCTGAAATTTCTGAAGTGACATGGCTTATGGATGTCACCAGGGATGACGTTGACACATGGGATGTGCACCACATGTCAGTAAGTTTTGAGCATGCGTATGATTGAAATTCCAGAGAGGACGTGACACGTGTCACCCACCTGATTGGACCACGTGCCCACTTACAATATTTTTCTACATGGCGATGGATCGTAGACTCCAAAGAAATTACTCTAAGAGTTTTCAGTTTAGAGTTGAAACTCTCGAAGCCCAGAGAGCCGGAGACCCAAAGTAAACATTGACTATAGGATCGTCTGAAGTAGACCTGAACCTTCAAATAAGGAGAACAGGTGGTGTGAAGCTGTAAATTTTGGGTAAAGACCCGAAGTAAACGTTGACTGTCAGATCATCAAAAGTAGACCTGAACTGTCAGATCAGGAGAACAAGTGGCATGAAGCTATGGATTTCAGGTAAGGACCCGAAGTAAACGTCGATTGTCAGATCGTCAGAAGTAATTAGACATCGTCCAATTCAAAAGGACGTGTGGCAGAATCCCGTGTATCTCAAGGGAAGTAAATTTTGAGATTTGAGAATTCCAAAGTCTGGAATTCCGAAATGACCACAACCGTCAATCTGGGAGAGGTAAATATGAATTGTTGGTTCCCAAGAGATAGATCTCGGTCGCCTGTTTAGAAGCACCGTTAAGATAGCGAGTTCAATGGTCATCTTGCATTGCGGGGATGAGAGGTGCTCGAGCTTTACGAAGTTGAGGGCTGGCTGCAATCAAGACCATGGTTTTGGCAAAAGGACACATGGTGGATCGAGGTGAATTGCGGAGAGAAAAGTAGTTTGGTTCCAAACCACCTTTGAGCCTAGCCGCAATCGTGTGTCTGCATGAGGTCAACGCCTAAGGTCACATATAATGAGGGGCCAAGAGAAAAAGGAGCTAGTGCCAACTCTGATATTTTTCGAAAGGGTGAAGGAGAAGGTCGTGGGGGGCATCAGACCTGCGTCAGAAAGACGGAAGGGCCTGTGTTTAGATACAAAATGAAACCATCAAGGTTTCAGAGAGCCAATTCGGCTCTGGATTGAAGAACCTTGACCGGGAGGTCATGCAACCTTAGGAGAAGGGGGTCTACATTAAGAAACAAAGGGAAAAGAAGAGGCAACACTCAAATCAATAAGCCCGTGGTTTTGTGCATCTGGTCATATGTAAATGGTTTGAAGGAAGTGCCTCATAAATATTTAATTCGATAGAGAGTTAACACTAGAATAATACAGGGAATTGATAAAGGGTCAAAATATGATCTGTTTGTGAACTAAGAACACAATAGAAGCATGAGTACGATATAATGAATCGATCCATGTATGTGATCAACTCATGAAGACAAAAGAACTGACACACAGGCATGATTAAAAGAGAGTTAATTCATGAGCATTACGAATAAAGGATAAAAAGGAAAAATGATATTAATTAAAGAATAATATTATCATTTAAATGAAAAGGTACCTATAAATTTAATTGACAATTTTTGTATGATATGTATAGTTCTAAC
>ML838256.1:0-17113 GCA_009831015.1 Picea engelmannii | reverse complement strand
TCAGTTGGTCAGACAACAACAAGTAGGTTGGTAACAACCAGGTAGGTATGCATTTAGTTTATGTTGATGCATACATGTTGAAGGGGATCGAGGTAAGGATTCCCTCAGTTAATTTTCAGTATTTAAATTGATATGTAATGGCCGAAGGCCTAGAGTGTGTAAGTGTTGTTTATGCTAGAATGCACTTAGAGAAAATGTCAATTGCATATTATGTTATGATTGGTTATGGGATCATAACAAGTTTAATTTAGGAGACATACTCCTTATATAACAATGAATACCCATAGAGCTAGTCATGTGTGAGACCATAATATGGTTGGATATGGAAGGGATATAGAACTATGTGAGTGCTCGATGGTATCTACTGTATATCTGATGTTTGGATTGCAACCTCTTTGCCAACACTGAAGAGAACTTAAGGATTATATTCTTGGTGTTGTGTTTGGGTGGAAAAGGAAGGTAACCAAATAGTTAAGCAAGTTGTAGGAAGTGTGTGGATGATGTGTTGAATCGTTGGCCAGACCTTCCAACTCATCATGGTGGAATACAAGACATAGTTATGTGGTATTATGTAGTCAATGCATGGATGCATTGTGTAGATGTGACCATGGGTATTGGCACATTGATTGATATCTTATTAACTATGGCATTATGAAAAGTCTGTGTGACTGATAATACATGTGTATGTAATGATGAGTTCATTCCAATTGATAGTTAGATTAATAGAAGTAATTGAATTACAGTTGTAAACAATTCTGAGAGCACTTTGTGATTTTGTTTTGAATCATTGCCATGAGAATATATGTCTTGTACATGAGATAGTGACAATTTTTTTGGCTAAGGAATGTTGAAATTGCAGGAGGAAAGGGGTCTTGGATATGGCAGTGTTGTAAGCCCATAAATAAGATCAATGCCTATTGTTGCAAGAGTCAAATTGTTATGAGCAGAAGCTCATGTCTAGAAGTTTTATTTTTCCTATATAAAACCGTTTTGGGAATTATGATTTGATAATTACTGACGAATTGTTTTGGATGAATGTAAATTGAAGAAATTTTAGGTAGAATGGTCTTGGATATGGCAGGGATGTAAGCCCATAAGGAAGACTGATATTTATAGTTACAGAGCCAACCATTATGAGCAGAAAGATCATGCTTGGAAAATTTTATTTTCCTGTATAAAACAGATTTGACATTTATGTTTGAAATGGTTATAATGATATCGCATGATGACTGTATGTCTATAATACAAATGATATGTTGGATATGCAAGCTGGAAAACATGGTAAAGGCTATTGTTGTGACATGAGAACCCCGTGTCCCTAGAAATATTCTTGTGCAAGAGAACCTTGGTCAGGCAAGATGGATCGCCTGAGGGACTGCATAGCAGAGAAGGGGATGCCTGAGCTTGGGCCTGGAAGGTGTGTGACCACAAGGAAGAGGAGACTTTGATAGCTCTTGATTGGGGTCATGCACATAATGGGTATGTCAAGGAAAATAGTGAGCCAAGTTAACAACACAACCATATGGATGTAGATCCATGAACTGCACAGATAAGTATTGTATTGGATTATGAAAATTTACCCCTAAAATATGAGAAATAATGAGAATTTTATGCACAAATTTTGAACTAACATGCTCGCTGATTTGAAATATTGTAGGAAAACAATGAATGTTGAAGATCTAGAAAAGTACTAGACTATGAGAGAAAAGAAGGTGATGTTGGAGAAACTAAATGACAAAGGCATGGAAGGAAGAAAGTCCAATGGACTTGCTACAACTGGAGTTTTGGAACCCACAACTATGAAAATTCCTAGCCAAGTGCACTGAATCTGGGGATAAGTGGAACAAATTGAGGGACTGCATGGCAGAGAAAGGGGTTCATTTCTTTGGGTTGTGTAGGGCCTGAGATGGAAGGAGAGCTTGTTGGTTGGAATTGCTACCAGAAATATAAATTTTGAAGATCATCATACATGTTTTGGGTCGGAATGCCTATGCATACATGTTTTAGGCCAGAGTGCCTATGTATATAAGATTGGGCTAGATTGCCTGTGTGAATTAAGGCCAGAGGGCCTGGAATTGTAATGTTAATAACATTAGGATGGTGTTGTGCACTAAGGATAGTGCCAAAATAAGGGGAGGGAGATGTAACATCTCGGTTCTAACCCTTATAAACTATAATGCATTATGTAAATATGACTTAGGCTAGTAAGCTGGTAAAGTTGAAAAGGGGCTAGAGTGCCTAGGAAATGTAACACTTCCTATACATTAATAAAATACACCATTGGCTGTAAGACCGACAAGGAAAAAAGAGATAGAGGGCTATGATTCCACGAGAGAGGGGGCTTGAGGGGCTAAGTCTTGTTATTATTATTTTATTTACCCATAATTGATTTTATGGAGAAGAGGGGGTTACATGAGCTTCTTGGGAGGGAGGCCATTTGGCTCTTGTCTTAATGTAATTATTTAAACATCCCTTGGGGGTTGTTTTGGGGTCGTTCTTCCTTGGTTCGTCCTTGTCTCACCATTTCACTTGTTCTTCTTCCTCTTCACTCACTACTGTGAGTTCATGTGCTCTTGGGATGAGCATGGAAATGAATGGTAGGAAGAGGAGATACATCATTGAATGGTTGCAATGATTTACTGATCATTCCAGGAGGGAATGGATGCCTGTGTGCATGAATTTGATGGAAGTTTGGATGAAACTATCCACAAATGAGAGTCCTTGGAATTTCGAGTAGGGAGATTTCCTGGCCGGTAGCATTGGAGCCCTAGAGAGAAATGGAACAACCTTAGGGACTGCATGAAAGAGAAAGGTGTTCATTTCTTGGGGTTGTGCAGGCTTAGGGGGAAAGAGAGATGGAAATTAGGATTGTTGTGAGGTTGGGAAACCTGAGAGCTACTTAGCCAACTACTATGTATTTATACTTGGCCTAGGACCCGTCCTTGTGGATTCATATCCCTAGCTTGGGGGTGACCTGTTGTTGAGAGTAAATGAACAACAACATCTATGGTTGGGAGGAGCGTCCTTGGTCTACAACCAGTTGGTGAACGTTTACTTGCAAAGATAAGTGCTCTCTATGTTTTCTGTTTAATGTATTCCGCTGTGTATTTAATTATCTCTGAGATATGTATTCTAATGTGCATGTCTGCTGGTTAATTTTTGTGCATGGCATATTTTTTATCTCTTTTATGTTGTGGCATGGATCTTGTCTTATGCATGTGGTGTGCATGCTCCTAGCATTGTTGAGAAACCCTTTTCCTTGGAATTAGATATCATACAACTGAGTTTTGGGAATGCAGCGTGCCTAACCTGCGGGTGGTTGGGTGTGTTGCAGCCTGTTTAAGTGGTGTAGCTCAGCCTCTGGGTGGTTGGGTATGTTACAGTGATTCTGACATTTACTGAACCAGTTGTTCAGGGACGTGGTCGACTTCAAACTTACAATTTGAATAGATGAGAATCCTGGCATGAATATCGATGGCATATTTGCGTATTGCGGCTTTATGGTTTAATAGAGTTCAAACAGATTATTGTAGCAATCATAAAGGCTGTGACTGGACCGAGTGCGGTGGAAAATGAACTAGGATTGCATTCGGATTTTCTCTCCCTCCGACCACAAAGGGGTCCCCGTCACATTTAATGAATGTCCTTAATGGACTTGTGTCTCTTCTAATCCTACGCTGTCGAGTAATAAGTTCTGCACCAAAGTAACACTTAGACAGAAAAATGAAATACATGTCAGAGCGCAACAATGCACACTCCGACTTTATTAACTAAATTCAAAGAAATTGCAAAAAATGAAAATCTAACTACACATACTCCTTTGGACTAGAGCAACAGTCCTTTAGCTCAGTTATGAGACATAAAGGGTTTCAGGCGAGTGCCATTCACCCATCCTAGCCGAAGTATACCATCCATTTGTGTGAGTATGAATTCTCTAGAGGGTCAGATCTCCGCAAATATAAATGGTCTCAACCAATGCATGCACAACTTTCCTGGATGTTTCTGGTATGGACTGTCATAAAGTTGGACTTTATCTCCTTGTACAAATGTTTTAGTATTAATGTGCCTGTCATGCCAATCATTTTACCTTTCTTTCTCAACTGATTGATGAAAATCTTCTAAAAGCCTGGTCTCATCAAGTTCTTGCAACTTTGTATCCCTCTGTGTGACTTATTCATCCTCTGACATGTTTGTAATTTGTGCAATGTATAGATTCAGGGTAATGAACTCTGCAGGTACTACATACTCTTTCCCATAGAATAACTGAAATGGAGTATAATTGTGGATTTTCTTCATGGTTTTCCTGTAAGCCCATAAAACTGTTGGGACTCTGTCATCTCAATCTTCGTTGTTTACACAATAAACCTTCATTAATCCTCTCTCCAGAATATTGTTAAACACCTCTATTGTTCCATTGGCTTGTGGGTGGTAGGGGATACTTTTATGATGTTGGATTAAGAACTTTGTTGTAATGTTTTCTATTGTACTACTAATAAAATGACCACCCTGATCACTAGTCAGACTCCTAGGACATCCAAACCGAGTGATAATGTTTTCAAAAATAAACCTGGCAGTAGTATTGGTTGAACAATCCTGAACAATTGATGTCTTAGCCCATCGTGTAAGATAATCAGTTGTGGTAATAATATACCTGGCCTTTGAGTGCTTAATCGTGGGGTTGATCGGTCCAATAAATTCAATCGCCCACTTCTCAAATTCTTGCAGAGCTCTAACTGGATGAAGAGGAAATTCATCTCGTTGTGATGGCTTGCCTACTCTCTGACAAATGTCACCAAATCTAGCATACTCCTTTGTATCCTTGAAGAGTGTGGCCCACCATAATCCAGCTTGGAGGAATTTTTGCGCAGTGGCCTTTCCTCCAACATGGCCTTCTGTAAGTCCATTGTGGCACTCCCACAACATGTCTTGTATTTTGTGGTCTAAGAAACACCTCCTGAGGATACTATCTAGGCCCAACTTATACAATTTCCCCGCAATCATTTGATAGTTGGCTACTCGAACTACCATATAGCGTTTCTGAGTTGCGGAGTATGTTTCTGGGCAGGCCCCTGTACTCAGGAAAACTACTATGTCTTCCAAGTATTATGGTACGACATCAACCCAAAACAAGTCTGCATCTGGGAGCTAATCATCGACTGCTCTGCCACTTTCTCCTGACTCTAATATGGACAGGTGATCAGGGCCTATGTTTCATCTTCTTGGTTTGATGATCACCTCAAATGAAAATTTCTGAAATAGTAACAACCATCGACAAGTTATTCCTTCCAAGACATGATTGTTAACTAGATGTTTTAAGGCAGAATGATCAGTAAAAAAATTGAAATGAGATCCTAACAAGTAATGTCTAATCTTCTATAGAGCATAAATCATAGTTAAACCCTCCCTTTATGTGGTTGTATAGCTACGCTCAGCTTGTGATAGCTTCCTGCTAGCAAAGTAGATGGAATTATCCATGGTTCCACCCCCTGGTTGTGCTAAGATGGCTTCCAGGGCAATACCTGATGCATCCACATGCACATGAAATTCATTTTCCCAGTTCGGAAATATTAGTATAGGTGTTTAGTTTAGATTTTCCTTCAAGATATTAAACGCTTTATCACACTCTGGTGTCCACTAGAACAATTTCGACTTCTTTAGTAGATTTTCCAGGAGTGTAGTATTATTTTCATACCTTATGATAAACCTACTATATTACCCTGTGTGCCCTAGCGTGGAGCGCAATTGTTTAGTGCTCATAGGTGGTGACATGTTCACAATGACTACAACTTTGCCTGGTTCTACCAATACTCCTTCTCGACATACTATGTGGCCTAACATGTTTCCATGTGGCACACAAAAGATACGCTTTCTAAGGTTCAACGATATCTGCAATTCCCTACACCTGTCAAACATCAACCGTAGTAACACTACATGTTCTTTGAGCATACAATATACCATCAATCATCCATATAAACTTCTATAAATTTGTGAATAAATTCTTGGAAGGTTTCTATTACAATTCGGGAAAAAACTGCAGGGGCGTTCTTTAGGCTGAAGGGCATCACATTGTATGCAAATGACCCCCATTCTATTATGAATGTGGTATTCATTTTGTCTTCCTCAACAATTATCACTTGGTGATACCCCAAAAATCCATCCGTGAATGAGTAAGATTCTTTCTCCGTAACCTGTTCTAGCACCTCGTCAGTAAAAGGTGTGGGAAAAGAATCATGCACATAGGCAGAGTTGAGGCTTTTGTAGTCTACACATACCCTAATTTCCTCTGTACCTTTATTTCTTTGGATAAATATGGGGATAACCTAGTCTGCTTCTTCAACTTGAAAAATGAGTCTAGGTTCAAGCATCTTTTCTATTTCCCTCTTAACCTTCTCTTTCACCCTGGGCTTAAGATGATATATTCTATGCCTTACATGATTTGATCCCAGTTTTAGTTCAATTTTCATCTCTCCCATCACTCCTTTAATCCCTTTTATCTTTGAAAATGTATTTGGTCATCATACTCCTGTAACAGGCTATGTATTTCTTGGCTAGTTTGCTCATCCCAATAATCTCCTACCATAGCTATGTTGGGTTGATTTGTAGTTCTTATGTTGACTTTTCACAAATTCAATGGATGGTTATAAGAACTATCAGTCTGGCTGGGTATGGTGTTCTGGATTTCTCTCCTTCCTTCTGTTTCCTTAATGGATAAGTTTCTCAGTTCTTCTAAATCATTCGGGTTTTCCAAATCCTTCTCAATCTTGTAGCATTATATAGGTGTCTTGTTCATGTCTAGGAAAAGGTTAGACTGAAGCACTTGAATATGCTTTACATTTACCACTCGGCCTGATTTCCGCTCACCAGCATTGGTAAAAAGGAATTTTTTAATTCTTTGCAGGACTAGCTTAAGCTCAAGGTACTTGTAAACGAGAAGTCCTTGAAAAATTGGTCTGCTAATGGTTTCCAGTTGTTGGTCCTCCTTTTGGTATCTTCATGTATGTACCAAGATTTCAAAATAGGACCTAGAGAATGGGGAAATAATTGAACCCAAAAGCGAGATGGTATTTTTGCAACTTGCCATTGTCTCACGTATTGTTCAATATGTGTTTTAGGATCAGACTGTCCATTGAACAGTTGCAAAAATTGGAAATATATACACATATCTGATTGCAGCCACTCCTTATCTTGAAATCTATATCATATAGCTTGCTTCACATCCTCTCATTTCTTGATCAAGACTTTGTGAGTATCCCACCATCTAGAAGGGGTGTCCTGGAGGGCTAAGTCGAGAACTAAAATCCTTTGATCCTCTGCTATCTTTTCTTCCATGCTAACCAGAAAACTGTCAATTTCTGAGGTACCATAGTAGATCGGATGTTTCTCTGACCTTAGTTCCAACCCATCTAGATGCTCTAACACTTGCGCATCTCCTTGAAAATATTTCATATGAAACTCACTTCCAACTGTCAACTGCTAGTTCTGAATCTTTGTCCGCTGATTGTATGCTCCTCCAACTCACTGATCCATCAGTAGTAGGATTTATGCAGTCTTCTCTCGTTCCTGTTGTTACATCATATAACTGATCCAAATATTCTCCTTCCATATTTTTGTCTGTTGGCTCCGTATATCGAGGGCCTACATATGGATCCAAGGGATGAACTACTTTGATTCTATCTTCTTCAAATGTCATAGTATCCCTATTTAGGTCAATGAAAACATAATTATCATAGGACCAATCAATACCAAGTAGTGCAGGATAAGGGTCCTTATCCCCTATGATTTCGATCAACTCAAAATAATTTACAGTCTTCACTCCCACAACATCTATCTCTACATTCTCTAGTCTTCCTATTGGAAAAATACAATACCAATTGGCCATTCTTAACTGGATTGGGGAATATGTCAACTAGGGTTTTCCTAAAACTTCCAAAGTCTTTTTAGGTAGTATGTTAACATCATATCCTAGATCTAACATAACATATTCAATCTCAAACTCGTCTAGTTGGGATGATAATCTAAACTCTTTCCCAGGCCATATTATCCTTCTTTGCACTCTCTGAGTATTCTTCTTAGGAAGAGTAGTCCTTATTCTAGTTTTCAGAGATTCTTCTGTTCCCAGGAATAGGTACATGGAATTTCACAACTTTTCTATCAACTGGTCATTCCCAAGGATATCAAAAAATAACTGAAACCAAAGGTCAACTACATTTTGTGACTTCTCAGGTTGTCTTATCGAGATTACGGTGTTTCGAGGTGTAGGGGGTGAAGCAGGGACTTGTGCAATCTTAGGATAAATGATAGGCTGGGGGGGGTTTCTTCCATCTCAGGGCCAAGGATACTCTGGAATACTTCTATTGAAATTTTAAAGAATAGCTTATGTTTCAGAGGGTCATACCTGTCCTCTTTAGGTGTTCCTTTCTGGATCTTAGGGAAATTATCAGCATCTATGTCAGTGTTTTCTCCTCCTCGAGTAATGATATTAATTTTGGGTAGTTGTCCTTTGATCACCTTCTTTATCTCTAAGCCTATAATATTATCTCCTCGTTGATGTACCTGATCTTACCATTTCAAAATTAGCTTTGGGCAGTCTTCGGTTGTGTGCCCATTGGTTCTACAGTGAGAGCACCATGGTCGCCTTGGAAGAGGACAATACCTAGCCATGTGACCTTGCTCATCCCAATTGTAACATCTACCTGGTTCTCTTCCCTTGGTTCTTCCTCCTCTGAAGTCTCCTCCAACTCCACCTCCACGACCTCTTCCGAGTCCTTGAGGGGTTTCATTCACCCTGAATGATGTTTGATCCAGTCTCTCGGTGAGTGCATCTAGTTCCCTACACTGATTCGTAGCATGCATGGTAGATGCATAAAAATCACAATTTACAGTATTCGGTATTGTTGAATACTTCTTAATAATGGGCACTTCTTTGGCCCATGCCCATGAATTCGACAGATCTCGTAGTACTCAACTAATGGTGATTCTTTATTACCTAGAAAAGCATGATACAGAGTTGGGGTATGGAATGGTAAATTCATAGATACTTGTGAAACTACTCTCATGGGTCTTGGTGAGGGTCCCATCGGATTTTGAGGAGGTCCCATTCCCCTCATCTGTGGACATTCGTTTTCCAGATGTCCCTCTATGTAGCATCTGGTACACTAGACTTGTGGTTGTCCTAGTCTGGGTATCGTCAATTCTTGAATATTTTATGTCAGTGCCAATATTTGTCCTTGTAGTTGCACCAAATTTTCATCTGTTGGGGGTCTATTCACTCTTAGGATCCTTGGATATCCTTCCATGGCTTCAATATTCATTGATTTTTCCAAAGAATCTGTCAAAGTGGCTATCCTTTGTTGCATTAATGAAATTCATGTCAGAGGTAGAAATCCCTAGATATACCATTCTCTTTAATGATCCTCATGAATTGGATGCGCTATCCCCCCTATAGCATCTTTAAACTTATGACTATATTCCTAGGTTGATTCACCTTCCCTCTGTTGAATTTCACGCAACTCAAACAAAGATTGTTGTTCTGACAGAGGTAGCTTAAACTCCGCTATGAATTTTATCCGTACTTGGCCAAGTGTGAACATTTGTCCTTATGCTCCTGGCACTCCTAGCTCAATATCCTTCATGTACCATTTGAGAGCACGACCTCTCAAGGTATTCTTGAACTTGACCAATTTATTTGTGTCTAGAGTCCCTATGGACCTCCATATTTCTTTGCATAGAAACCAATGATGCTCAACATCCTCGTCTCCCTTACCCCAGAATTTTGGGTATCGAGTGATGCAGGAGCATCTCTCCATGTCAGCCAGCCAACCGCGTCAATGCATGCACTCAAGGCTGAAGAGAGGCGCAGCCCTCGTCTTCAATTTTGAAATTGAATGTAATTTAATTTTTTAGGTTGTTGAGCCATGAAGTCATTCCTTTGTGCAGGCATTAGAGTAGGTAGGCCTTTAATGTTTGTAAGGCTAAGATCTAGATCCATATTCTGGACTAGACAACCCATTCAATGTAGTTGAATAGTGTAGGTAGATTGGAGGGAAGAGCTCGAAGAGCCCCCTCTTGTAAAAGATCAATTTCGATCTCATTTTTTAATAGGAGAGGAAGTTAGAGTAAGTCGAGAGAGTAGAAGAGAAAGAGTCGAGACTTTGTTAAAGTGTAAGCTCGAGAACACCTTGTAAAAACAAGCATTTTCCATAAATACAAACAGAAGTAGTTTTGCCTGCATGTATTCTGTGTTGAATGAATGTCTGTGAGTGTTCTATTTATGCTGTGAATGTATGTTGTATTGTACATTTGCAGGTTGTTGATTTTAGGCTCGAGAGGTATTTGAAGCTTCATACTAGAAGGGTGTGACAAAACGATGCGGGTTCTTATAGCCAGTGCACTAAATAACTTCTGAACTCTGCAGATTCAGACAAAGACGTGCCAGGTGGGCATAGAAACTGAAGTCATTAACTCAGAGGAAGACCTTTGAGGTTGCTGAACACCTCAAGAGGCAAAGCTGTGGAGAAACACAGTTGCATACATAAGCTTTGAGGAGTTCTGTAAAGCTCTTCCAGGTGGGCATTGAGCAAGTGCAAAGAGTGCATAGAAGAGGAACTCTGCTATGAGTTCAGAGGAAGACAGAAACTTTGTTGTGAGTTCTGTACAACTCTACCAGGTGGGCATTGAGCCAGTGCAAGGAGTGCACAGGAGAAGAACTCTGCTGTGAGTTCTTAAGAAGTCAGAATCATTTGAGGATTCTTGACAACTCTGCCAAGTGGGCATTGATCCAGTGTAAGGAGTGCACAAAGGAAGAACTCTGATGGGAGTTTGTAAGAAGCAAGAATCACTGAGGATTCTTGAGACTCTGCCAGGAGGGCATTGAGTAAGTTCCAAAGTGAACAGGAGAAACTCTTTGAGTTCTAGAAATTAAAGAAGAATCCACTGAAGGATCTTCACAGGGTTGTTGAACACCCTAAGCACTCAACAAGAGGTTGTTTAAGTGGAGGATAGCCAGGAGGGCATCCAAATTCTCCATCTGTAGGAGAAAGGAAAAAAGGATAAAACCCCTTAGGGGTCTGAGTATTTGAGAATCTTAGAAGAGATAGCACCTTTGTGTGCAAGGAATCTGCAGAGTCGCAAAAGTCACAGAATCCATTGAGGATTCAAAAGATAAGCTCAGGAGGAGTAGTGCTTTCAGTTCACGAAGCCATAACTGCAAGGAGTGCAGAAGCGAAAGGACTCTTTGGGAGAGTTCAGAGTCTCTAAAGATCAGGAGGAGTAGTGTCTTTGAGAACATAGGCGAGACTCAAGGTGAAGATCTCACAGGGAAGATGAACAAAGGTCGAGGCCTTTGAGAATTTAAAATTCTTCCAAGTGCGGGAAGAACGTGAAGAAGCTCAGGAGGAGCACAGCTACCGTCAGATCAGCCGAGAGAATCTGGACCGTGGATTTGTGTCCAGGCAGTGTAGGAAAGGCACAATGGAAAGGAAGGTCTGAGCCATCAGATATTGGTCTAAACAGTCGACAGTCATTGGATCTGTCGAGTGTTGCACGAGGTTTAAACCTCACGTGAAGAGCAGCAGAAGTGAAAGTCCCGAAGGAGTCGTATCAGGATTTTGGCATTCGGGAGTTCGGGGGTCTGGAGGATGAGAGTCCAGGCATTGGACATCAGAAATCATGAAAAGATGAATTAGATCTGAGCCGTCCATCTGTGGGAGGACGCGTGTCACGGAATCACCCATTTCGGAGATTCGAGCACCGGGACTCACAGAGGTGAGCATCTTGACTTCGTGAGTAGCTAAGTCCCAAGGAAATCTGAGCCGTTTGTCTGAGAGCAGATGCATGTCGCGAGATCCTCTCTATTAGGGATTGGACATCGGAGGTCAAGAGGGAAGTCCTTCGACTTTTCTAGTGGAGAAGTCGCGAGAAGATCGGGACCGTCCATCTGAGGAGGACATGTGGTAGAGATCAAGGGATCTCGTGAACTCGGAGGTTCACAAGGTGAGAGCCCAAGAGTTCAGAGCTCCAAGTAGAGAAGTTGTGAAATCATGAGGAGAGAGGACAACCATTGGATCTAGAGAATGGGAGGACCATTGTATCAGGAACCCCATCGCCTATCACGCGTTCGGGGGTTTGGAGGTTGAGAAGGGTCACTTTCGACATCAGAAGTCGCGAAGTGCCAAGATCTGAGGCTCGTGTTGACACGTAGTTGAGCCATAAGGTGGGGCCCATGTGACAGACAGGTGGACACGCATCACCAAGAGGAAAGGATTCAACACTCCGTTGACTTCTCCCGTCTTGGGGATTCGCGAGATAAGAGCATGGGAGCTCGACGTTGAAACTCACGAAGTGGCGAGTAGCGAGAACACGAGAGGGAAAGCTAACATCACCTCTTGGGGGTTTGTGAAGGGAAGGTGCCAAGGTTGGACACTACAACTTGTGAAGTGGCGAGTTGCGAGAAGTGCGAAAGGAAGGTCAACCTTTGCTGACTTTTAAGTCTCGTAGGATTGCACAAGGGGGGAATGAGAGTTCAACGCTTGAAATCACGAAGTGGCGAATAGCGAGAGGAGCTAGCATTAATCTTAGCCAGTGGTCATGCGTGAAAGGTGCTGACAAAAGAGGATCTATACCCATTTCGTGATCTCGGGTATCGCAGGATTGAGAAGGAAGAGTCAGGAGTTTCGACTCGTGAACTCGTGAGATTGCGAGTTGCGAAAAGCACCTTTGGAATTTGGCCTTGGTCATAGTCTTGTGGTCGCTTGGGAAAGGTGGATCTCATACCTAGTGCTGTTTTCACAGGGGAGATTTTGAAAAGGACCTATGGATCGATTGGAAGGAGATTCCAGCAGGGAATCGAAAGAGCTGCTTCGGCTCAGGAAAGTGATTGAACGATCCTTAAGACCGGGAGGTCACGCAGAGACTCTGTCGAGGCAGAGGTGGCGTCTGCTTCATCGAGTGATCAAACCTCCTTCATTACCAACCATCGCTGATCTTACTTCTCCTATCAAGATAAAACCTAATGGTCCTGGTTGTGATCTACTAGGGGATCCCAATATCCTCCCAGTATTCACACTTACCAGTTATGACTGACTAACTGACTGTAATGGAACAAGAATAATATAAGAAGGTAGTATAGCATTTACCATTGGTATAGAAGATACTTGGGGTACGAGTGATTCAAGGCTGGTGCCACTGGATTTAGAGCGGGTTTCTTTGATCTGTGGGGTCTCGTTCTCATCCTCTGGAGTGGTCTCTTCAGCCAGATTTCGATCTTTCCTGGTATCGGGGCTAAATATTCTCTTTCTTCTGCAAGATCCATGCCAGATTTCTTTTCCCATTCTTCTGCACCTTCTTCTTACTGTCCACCCTATTGAGTACTTCTTTCTCTCTACGCTTCTCTCTCACTTAATATTTGACCAGCCAATCTTTATTGTCTTCTCATATTTCACAACTCTTCCTTCTATCCTTCCTCGACTTCTCCTGGTCCAAATTATTTTTACAACTTCTTGAACCGTTTCACAACTTTCTTTATCTTACCATGCCACCACTTCTCAACTATGGTGGCTCTTTTCAACGATCACTCGTCCCTTGAGTCCATTTCTTGCTACTCCCTGGTTTGTCAAAGAACCCTCTCCCCTCTCTCAGGCCATGATTCCACCCCAAAATCACCCCACCCCAAGTGAGGGTGTTTAGGCTGCCATGTCATTCAGGGAAATAGTCAACATCCCCTCCTCTATGAAGAAAACCTTAATCCACAAGGGGATTTCTCTCAACAGTCTTCTCCATGTGTCTTTCTTGAAATCTACTTATGCCCATGAAAAAGATTGATGGTTCTTAGCTGCAATTCAATAATGTATCCTTCCAAAGTTGTATTGAACCAGAAATTGATCACTCATGCTACCGGACGATCCAGTCGATGAAGCACTGCAATATTTTATGTATCTCAAGTATAGGTCTTCTTGACTCATTCTTGGAATTCTGGAGCTTCTTGGATCCTATCTATCCAATGGAATAGTTCTTCCAGAAACTTAACCCAGAATATCTCATACTGGTCACTCGACCTTTCCGAGTAAAAGAAAACCACTCGTGTATCTTTCACAGATTTTCCTCGCATCTTTTCTTCTTTGCATATGGAGGCATCATAATTTTTCTCCCACCACTGGTGAATATCAGATCGGTGAATCCATGGAAGAATTATCCCTATAGGTTCCCTTTTGACGCAGGTCCCGACAACATAACCATTTTGTTTGCGCAAAGTTGATCAGATCAAAGTCCTTCTTAGGTTATCAAAAAGAGGGTACTGATTAGTCTAGAGTGTTGGCATTTTCATATTCTCTAGAGAGAAGAAGTCTCACCCGAAGCGCAACCGAGAAAAGAAGATAGGGAAGGGTAAGGAGAATACTTAGGTAGATCTCCAAAATCTTCAAGATTCAACATGGTCTTGTGTAAGATGAACTAACAAGTAACAGATCTGAACCCATTCATAACTAATAGTAAAGACAACAGAGTTGCAACAACATTTCAAACAAGCTATAACATATTGATCTTATCAGACATGAAGAAGTAAAGTAGAATGACAATTTATAGACATAGCCAGATAAATACACAAAAAATTTCAAAATTTTAGGTCCTTCCATATATTATCATCAAACGGGTTTCTCAGATACAATTCAACAGATACGAGTCATTACTCTGTTACAATATTTTATGGTTCTGAATTCATTCTTCGGAGCTCTATCTACCCTTTTCCCAAGATGGATATTAATTACAATAACAAAACCTAAATGGAGTGAATGATAATACCATCCAACCCTTTACAATCATATACATATAGTATATATAAGCTAATTGGGATTTCCTGGTTTGAGACTTCGCATGCTTCCTTGTTCTTGTTCTGTTTTAACTTCTTTCTCCTTGTTGGCATTGCACTGTCCTTCTTTCCAATCATTTTTTGTTTCCTCCCTTACTCTGTTGTCACGCTCCTTTGTGGCTTACACAACTTGTGTTTGACTAAAATTGGGACTGTAGTCTTCCTTGCACAACTTCTAATCAACAAAACAAATGGCCCAACACTCTTTACACTTATTTCATTAAGAGAAATCAATTATTGTTGTATTTCTCTATTTCTGGCAATTTTCATGAGTATTTTATTGAATATCTTTGCTTTCATTTCGTTCTGAAAATAATTTGGATCAATGTGACCCATGTTGAGGCAAGGAATGGCTATATCCTCACTCAAGCATTTTCAAATCTCTCAAGACTAGGTGAGATAGGTAGTATTATCACCCTGTGCATATATCCTATTCAAAAATATCAATCATCCCTCAAGAAATAAGCTCTTGGTCCTGATTTTATTATGTAATCGGTATACTTTGATGTAAAATAAAATTTAAAATAGAAAACGTTCTTGCAAATGAAACTTCTAAACAATTGAGTAAATAAATGCAAGATAACATAAATAAGAAAATTTAGTACACAATAAGTATAAAAGATGAGAAGAAATCAACAATTGATTTTATTGATAACTTTCTAATTTATGGCCAAATTTCTCTTTGCAAACCCCTGCGAGGGTTTGGACCAGAATTAGACTTAGAAGTATAAAATGTAATATTAATTCATACAAAGACAATTGGTGTCTCAAATAATAAGACTAAGACTGAAAATAAGCTGGATAAATCCAATAAACAAGCGCATCATAGTCTTGACTCTGCAAAATAGTATTAATCAACATTGAAATTAAATTTATAAATTCTAATTAAGACTAAACAAACTATCAAGATGATGAATGACCATTGGAGAATGTCAAAAGTCTATGCTTCCCAGTCCTTTCTTTTTCCACCTTTAGAGTAATCCTATTATCAACAAGATAACTTATCTCTAAATAAACTAAGAAAAGAATGAAAGAATAAGTATTCTTACTCAAGGCAAGATAAAACCTTATGAGAAGTATCTCTCTCTATTTTTTCATGTCCATTTTGTCCTTTATTTTTTTCCTTTTATTCTTCAAAAACTAGTTCAAGTGGTTCAACTACCTTTTGTTATAAAGTTATATAAATTTAGTTAAGATAGGAAAACTTTATTTATAATAAGGGTAAATAATAATTAATAGGTGGGGCCCCTATATGTCTTGTATTTCTTTTATTTTCAACATTTCCCTTGTTTCTCCTTATTTTACTCAAATATCATGCACATATCATCATCAAAATATATATAAAAAAGAAACCAATGTAATCATGCCACAACATCAAAACACTTGTATCTCCCAAAACATCATAAAGGCATGGTATAATAGTTTTTCAAAATAATAATATCATGTTTGTTGTCCCAAAAATGTGCCTCGAATGTCAAATTAAAAGTGTCATCACATAATAAAATTAAAATCAGAAATAATATTTCATGTTTGAAGTAGACTCTGTATTCCTACTTCCTTATGAAATTGTAGGCTTGTGCTTGAGTAAATCTAGATCAGCAGGTGTCTTTTCTTCAACTTTTGAGATTTTAGGGTGCGTGTCATCAAATGTTATTTTTCTTTCAACATCTTCAAGTTTGGCAAGGAGGGTGTTGACTACATAGGAGGAGGTCTTTTTTGAATCAGAGTTAATAGAAATGGCGTGATGTTTTCATTTATCTAGATGAGTTTCAAGTGATAATTATTTATGATTTCTAGGAATATGGACAGAATGTGCATGAGAATCTACATAAGAAATACGATGCAAAGGTTGTAAAGGAGGAGGAGGTCGAAATGATACAGTAGGACAATGGACTATACCAGAGGGAGGATTTGTGGGTACATTTTCCAAGCCATCATTGGTTGGTGGAATATGAGGTGTCTCTGGAAAGTTAGCTATGCTTGGATGTGGCTACAAAGGAGGAATAATAGGTGCCTGAGGTGGATGGAAAGCAAGGTGGCCATCAAAATTCAAATAAACGGTTTGAACTAGCTAATTGAATTCATCTGAATTAGCATAAAAATGGATTGAAAACTTCATTATCTTATTTCTTCATGCTTTCCCAAATGCATTAGGTATTCTACATCTATGTTCTTTGTTTCCCCTGTTACTAGAACAATTTTTGCCATGACTGAAGAAACTCATCTATATTTCATCAATGACCCAATACTATT
>ML838255.1:30771-44575 GCA_009831015.1 Picea engelmannii | reverse complement strand
TGTACATGGTTTTCGGAAACGTTCAATGTTTAGAGTGGACACTCCACCCATCATCAAGGACAACAAAAAGATCATATGTAGGAAAGGAGTGCCAAGGTTTTGTATTTAAAGAATTGGACAGGAAGGTGACCCTTGAGAATTAATACAATAGAGTAGAAATGGCCTAACAAAAGTGCCATCAAGTGTCATGTACAAACCTAAATGAGCATTTGGGTTTGAAATGAAAGTTGTTTAAGGCTAAGGATTAGAATTTAATTTTAAAAATATTTAACATTTTTTTTTTCCTTTTAAAGACTTCATTACATGTAACCCTACGGGCTACCAAAACCATGTGACACAAAAACCATGGGCCACCAATACCATGGCCCCCAAAACCACTCGTTTACTTAAAACCATGGGACACAAAAACCATGGGTCACCAATACCATGGGCCCAAAAACCACTTGTTTACTTAAAATAGATTTGACTCTTTTATTGGTGATTTTAAAAAATATATAATATTTATTTTACAAATTTTTTTAGTACTATATATTTTTGAGTATGAGTAATTTTAAATATTGTTTTGTAATAATATTTAATGTATTTTCTTTGAAATGTACATCTTGAAAAAATAATCCAATAACTTTTAAGATGGTACTAGATATGCAATCAATATGCAGCCTGCATACTTTTAAGATGGTACTAGACAAGTTTTGGTTCTTTTTAGAGTGGACAGGTTAGACATTTCGTAAATTTTGACACAGTTTTTGTCGAAAAAATATTCTAACACTATTTCTAAGTGTGAAAACCTAAATTCTCTAATCCTTTAAATCTTATCAATTTTTCTTATAATTTTTTTGTTTAAATATTATCAATTTTTCTTATTATTTTTTTAATGCATCAACCCAGTAGACTTTGACCCTCTTAAATTGATCGCGAGTCCCTACAAAATTATCGAATGTGACATATCGCACAAATATATTACATATATACAAAACCTGAAGGAAATCAATGCGACATATACACAGTATATATACCCAGTGGAATTGAGAAAAATAACTCTGCAGGTTGCCTTCGTTCCGTATTTTTCGCCGTGTTTAAGTGCAAGTTGTGTTCCAGAGGCTCCTGGGTTTTGAATTTTCTCACGGATTCTTAAATCCCCACGACCATCTCACATAATTTCTCCACAATTTTCTCTTGAATAATTCGGTTTCAGCACCAGCGTCAACACTGGTAGTGTTGTTCAGAGCCGAGAGGAAGGAGTAATTCTTGACGAGTGCTGGTGGTCGGAAAACATCTCTGTGAAATCGAGGGTTTGAAATTCCTTCGATCATTGTTGTTCTGCGACCCACGTGCATGCACTCACTGGACGTGAAATTCAGAGTTCCTCACTCATAGTTTTGAGGTACTTCGAGCATTTGGACAGAAATTTCAGAGGTACATAAATGTTTCTTTAATTTATTAGGTGTTGGGTATTTTTTCCCTGGTGTGTTTGTGGAGAAAGGAGAATTGAAAAATATTTGAATTCGCTGAAGACATAAGAGTGAGGAATGGGATTTGAAAATATGGTACCAAAAATCTTTTAGTATGACTTTATTTGAAATTTGAGAAGGGTATTTGATATGTTCCACTAATTTGAAATAGGGTTTCGAAAAATCTTCTAAAGCTTTGTATTCGATATTTGCAAGTCCCTTTTTGAAAAATTAACGTGGGGTTTAAGGTGATCCACTGTGCCTGTGCACGTTGTGTTTTGAAGGAAATTAGGGAACTCCTAACCTTTCTTCGCTAGCATTGTAAGAATGATGGCAGTTGAAGCTTAATGTAAACAAAAAGTTTGGATTAAATAACAATTTTGATTCGTTAGTCTATTATAATGTTTATGATTTACATAGAAAACTGAAGAAAATAGTATCATGAGATTTTGTGTGTGTGCAGAGGCTATTTTTATTTACAGGCTATTTTCTTGTGTGTGCAGAGTGTATTGTTTCCCTGCAATTAATTGGAGTCAGCAAGTCTAAGCTCCTCTTTGCCATAGATTCTTCGCTTCTGCGCTGGATGAGCAGCCACAGATCCTTTGGTTAAACTGTTTTTTTTTTGCAGAGTCCATAGTTCATATGGATTCATCGCCAAGGAAGCAGAAAGGAGGAGTGGCAGTAGAGCACACATCTCGTCTATGTAATGATGGGCGCCTCTTCCACGTCATTGGCCTCGCACCTCTCTTTCCAACAGCAGAGGAAGCGGGCGAAGGAAAATATGAGGGATGGAGAATCGAGTTCCTTACATTTGCATACTACGACAGCTTCCATTGCTCCTCCTCCAAGAAGGGGTTGTTTACCTAATTCATCGGAAAGAGGATTCAAGAGAAAGGTTGGTTGTATTCATGCTTCTACCCGGACTGGCAGGAACCCTCCTTTAGGGGAGTGTTGTAGCACCCTGTACACCCTTCTATGGGAGTGCTAGGATTTTCTGAAGGAATTTTGGGCAGTTCTCCCCTACGCATTGTCAAGGAGTGCCAACACTCCCTAGCCTTCTTTTGGGGAGCATTGCAATGCTCTGTGCACCCTTTTGGGGGAGTGTTGGCATGTTTGAGCAAATTTTGGGCTTTTGAGGAGAATCAAGGAAAACCCCCCTTATCTTGGAAATCAGTTGGATTCGAATCTGAGGTCAAGGCTACATATAAGGAAGGATCCACAACTGAAGGGGAAATATCCTCAACCTATCCCAAGAATCTCTAAGGTGGTTGGGTCTATCCAAGCTTATATAAGGAGGCCTTCTCATGTGAAAAACATATGGATTTTAGAGGCATCAAACTTATGATCTCATAAGGGAGATTTATCAGTGAAAGCATATTCATTTTGATCATGGAATTTTTTGAGCAAGGGTCTGGACAAAGAGAGCTTGGTGTAGTTGTTACACCTACATCATGGTTGTAAGCACTTTGCTTCATTTTCATTAGTATACATATGTGCTTGGCTTGTTTCTTTCAAGGTTGTGTTTATTCTACATGAACTTGTCTCTATTAGATAGATCCGGTTTCAAGCTAATCTTAGTAGAATAGGAAGCTTGTTTTGTCTTTGTTTTTTTTGCAGGACTTATCAAGGAGCTTGGGGATCAAAGCTCAACTTGGACTGTGTGAGGATGAACATCATTAAAAAGGTACACCTTTCTTCCCCTTCTCTATACATTATTTTATATAGGTTTAAAAGGATGTCAGTGACCAACGTTAGCACCCTTTCTGTCTTGGTTATAAGGGTCTAGTATCCAAGAGAGAATCCACTTGCCCGCAGGGGGATTTCTCTGTAACACCCGACACTAAGGCCACTTGTAGGAATACCTCCCGAAGCTAAAAAAACATCAACACTCCCTCTTAGTGAGGGAGGTATTCTCACCCACTCCAGTATCACATGGAAATATCTATGTCTCCCACAATGGAAGTGGCTCTACTTCCCACACTGGATCTACTACCATAGTTTCTTTCCAATCTACCTGATTGGTTGCTCCCTCTAGCACCGAAGTCACGGAAGCAAGTCTTGTTGTATGGCTTAGTTCCTCCTTAGAAGACATGATGTTTCTAGAAGCCTCCTACTTCTAAGCTTCCCACCTAGATTCCTCAACCCATGAAACCCTCCTAACAATATTGGAAGAGTCCTCTCTCCCGCCTGATGGTAGACTTCCTTTAGACAATAGACTCTCCCTTTGATCCCATTGACTCCCTATGAAGTTGGAATCAATCTAAGTTTGTTGACTCCCTCTGAAGTTGGGATCCCTCTAAGTCTGCAAAATCTTCAGAGCTACCTTCTCCATGTTCATTGTCACAACTACTACTAGCCATAGCTCGCTTAGGTTAGTTCTTCAGCCTATATAGTTTGGTCTCTCTAACTTTAAGAACCATTGTTGTGTCAGAGCTAGATCCTCTACGCATGAATAGAACATGTCCATCCCATAACAAGACAACATATCCCTTCTCTTCAATCGTTGAGACTAAGAGCACACTCCTCCTAAGTTCTGGAACGCATAGCATATTTTTCACTCTTAGCAAATCTCTTGACTCCATCTAGAATCACATTGTTACAAATCCCTAAATTGCATGCCTGGTCCCCATACCAAGCTCCATGAGAATATATGATTCACTCTCTATGAAGCTCTCAAACAACTCTCATGCTCTTGTCATATCATGAGGATCCATTATCCACCAACCAGGTCCCACTATCGAAAATTATACCAGAAAGGGAAGAGACTAATAAGAACTCCCTCTGAAGCTTATCTATAACATCATCAATCTTTGTTTTTGATGCTTGCTACTTCCTTCCCCCTCTCTTCTTTTGTGGACACTATGAAGCATAATGACCAAACTCATGATAAGCAAAACACTTGACCTTGCTAAGGTATTCCTCCTCAGCTCTAGAGATGCCTCTCTCTCTCTACAGAACCACCTTTTCTTCCCTTCTTGGTATGAGAAACCAGGGCTTGGTTCTCATCATTGTTTCCTTTCCGCTTTTCATTCTTGGACTCTAATTTAGCCTCCTCTTGTATGTAACCGATCCATAGTCTGTCAAAATATGGAAAATTCTCTCATGCCCAAATCCCCTGCAAAAATGGTTCCCAAGAACCGAGAAGACCATTCAATGTGGCATTCACCAACTCAGCATCATTAACTAAGTCACCAGTGGTTGTAAGATGATCAAGAAGTTGAGTGATCCTCATGAGGTAGGTTACAATTGTATCTGAACTGGACATCTCAACAACTCTGAGTTGGTGTCTCAAGATCAACTTACGACTTGCATTATGGCTTTGGTACAAGCCTACCAAAGAATAATATATATCCTTGGTTTTCTTCTTCTCGGAGATATGAGGAACCAAGTGATGCTTCATTGATTATAACAACACCTGATTTGCCTTCACTTCCTTCTTTCGATGCGATGCCAATTCCTACGGATCATTGGGGTCTGGAATCACCATCTCAACGTACTCCTTGAGATCATTGTATTCTAGGAGAAGAAGAACCCTTGGCCTTCCAATCCCAGAAATTAGTTTCTCCTTACAACCTATCTTCAATCTTAAGAGTGCTCACCATTGTGACCTTCCCAGAACAAAAACAAAAATCTGCAACAACAAATTTATTGTACAACCAATCTGTAGTTGCTTGTGTCTCAAGAATATGACCCTTCTCTCTCTTCAAATCCTTGACTCTGAATACCATGTTAGTTTTTATGAATCTAATTTTAGATCTTAAAATTACTTCCAAGTGATGTCAAACAGTAAACCCTAGGGATGTTATCAATAAATAATTTTACAATGAAATTATGATAGAAAATTAGAGTAGCAAAAATACAAAGATCAAAGAGAAATCATCCATGCAAATGAGACACAATTTTATACTCTATAAAATTTTCCAAATTTAGAATTTATGAGGGAAAAACCAACCCTCCCAAAAAATCACAAAAACAGTAAATTTGAGGACAAAAAACTAGTCCTCTCGGCAAAATACGAATCAACAAATTTTATGGAAAAACCTCCTCGTTTGTAAACTGGTTGACGTCACTTGTACAGTCTTTTGATGTCAATCGTACAAACTGTAGGGATTGTTGACATAAGTTGTACAAATTGTATGAATTGCTGGTGTCATTTGTACAGACCTATCACCTGCCTAGAAAAATCGCACGTGCGGCATAAATTCTCCCACACGTGCGGTTGTACGGATCTGTCACACGTGTGAACTATATGGACATGTTCACACATGCATCATGTAATTTCTCTTCACACATGTAGTTGTACCTTCTTCTCATATGTGTGGAATTTTGTTCTCTTCCTCTCACATGTGTGGCCCTCCTCCTTGGTTGAAAACAAAAGGCGGATTTTCCAAGAACCCTAGGCCAAATTTGCCAAAGTGCAGAATTTCCTTTACTGAAATTTACAAGCTCCTTAGCACAAGTGCTTACTCACTTATGCCAACTCCATAATGTCACAATAATATGTGACAATCTCTCCTCTCCTTTTATAGGAGTCTAAAGTGAGTTTAGAATCCCTTAGTTTATTCTAAGAAGCCCTTCACTAAACTCAACATTAAATTAGAATTATTCATTCACACATGTGGGTGTGAAGCCCCAACACAATCCCTCGAATACCATCAACAAGCCCATGAAGCCCCAACACAAACCCCCAAATCCCATCAACAAGCCCATGAAGCCTCAATCTTCAATCCAAAGGGATTTTCACCAAAATGAAATTGTAATGAAGTGTCAACAAAGATTCACACATGCCCGACACCAAGGCCACTTGTGGGAATACCTGTTGAAGCTACAAAAACATCAACATTTGGGGAAGAAAATTGTGTCCCAAATGACAAGAACCCATTTACTTCTCTTGAAGGATCCCGCAAAGGAAGGATATTTGAAGGGCCTATATAGCTTTAAGAAGCTTGGTAGGAGCAGACAAAGTAGAAAAAAGATAAAGAGGCATTGATTGGAGAACATATTTGATTAGAGTAATCTTACTAGGGAGGGTTAGAAACCCGAAGGCCTATTTGTTAAGCTTGTATTCCAATCTAGAAAGAAAGTCTTCCAAAGAGGCATTCCTCAAGTTATTTTCAAGAAGAGGAGCCCCTAATTATTTAGAAGGAAGGGATCCTTTTTGGATACCCAAGATTCTTATGATATTGATTTGAACACTCAAGGGAGTATTCAAGAAGAAGATCATAGATTTATATGATTTATCATTGTGCCATAGGCTAGCATAAAGGTGTCCAAGATCATTTTTAAGTCCTAATCTTCCCAAAATGAAGGAGCTCCTAGCAACAAAGTGTCATCAACAAAATTGAAATGATAAAGGGGGTTGGAATTATAATTTAGCTTGATTCCTTTGATGAGGCCCCCTGGAAGAGTTGATTTAAGACTTTGTCCTACACCTTTGGCTACAAGAATAAAAAACAAAGGGAAAATAGGACCACCTTGTTGAATACCAAGCGAGGGGATAAAGGTATCTGAAGGAGAACCATTAACTAGAATTGAAAAAATGGCAGAAGAGATCAGATTTTTAACCCAAAGGATCCAATATTGACAAAACCCAAAGGCTGCCAATACTCGTTGACGGAAATTCCAACTTAACCAATCATAAGCTTTAGACATGTCTAACTTGATCATCATGCCTAGTTCTTTATTGACTTTCAGGGAATTGATGGTTTCATGAGCTACAATTATGCCATCTAGTATTTGTCTAGCTTCAACATATCCACCTTATTCATGTGAGATTATCTTCATCATGATGGGATTCAAACATTTATATATGATTTTGGTTATAATATTGTACATAATTTTTCACAAGGAGATAGTGTTGGAGATATTACACACTCACCTAGTCATTATTTTTCTCAAGTTTTCTAGTCGTTGAGGACACTATCCATAGATGAGAATATTCCCTACAAAATAGGGCACCTCCTATAAAATAGGGTTCATTTACTCTTTATTTTTGACTTAGTTCACTTCAGTTAGACTAGTGGAGGAAACTCATGCATGAAAACCTTGGTTTTATCACTAATAGTTGCATGTTCACCTCGGTTTTATCACTAGGAGGGACCATATCATGTGAATGCATGTGTTTCTCTCACCTCCACATGTGTGACTTAGTCAACTGATTATTGCAAGGAACAATTAACTTAAACTAGGTGGCAGATTACTCTGGTTTATGTCAGTGAGTGTCCATATATCTCAATATCACTACTATGGTGCATTTACTTAGCCATGTAGAGTATTTAATGCATTTATTACTCATTCTACCATTCAATTAATACAATTCAATTATTCTTTCTGTCATTCTTGCTTCTCTCTCTCTCTTTATTTCTTTTTCAATCTTTGTGTGAATTTATCTAGCTAGGTTCTCTATGCAGGTTTCACCAAAACTTCACATGGTATCAGAGCCCATAGGTTTCTAGCATCAAGGTGCGCATGCACTTATTTACAGGTTTAGAAGATAGATGCAATAAGAAAGAATGGAATTTATGCCAACAATTCTTCTCACACCACATAATTATTTCGAGTGGAAGCTAAAGATTCTACGCTAGCTCAGAGGTAGAGGCTTGTACTAATTAACAATGGATACAAAGGTTGAACCAACATAATAAATCAATAAATCCAAATATATCAACCACATGGATGAATCCAACAGGCTTATTTGCATGTCAATATCCCCTGAGATATTTTTTCATATTGAAGCTTGTACTACTCCAAACAAGATTTGGACCAAACTGGAAGGTCTCTTTGGAAAACAAGACAACATGAGATGCCACATGCTCAAGGTAGAGTTGAATTCATTGGGCATGAGAATCTTTGATAATATCTAAGAATTATTCACAAAGTTCAAATCCCTTCTTCTTCAGCTAAAGGGATCTGGTGTTGAAAAAATTACACAGGAAAAACATATGATCCTTGCCATTTTGTCAAAACTTGGTCTGGATTATGAATTTTTTGTCTCAACATTCCATGCAATGAGGTTCACATTGGGAGAACCCTGGACAATTCCATCACCAGATCTGTTCATTGGATCCCTAATGCATGAATAAGATAAGCTCATCCAGATCGAAGTAATCAAGAGCCCCAAGGAACATGCACTTGTTGTGCATCACAGTAACAACACACGTAATCCAAAGTCTAAACAAAAATGAAAGGGAAAGGTGCATTTTGAGAAAAGTAAGGAAGGAAATTGCAAACCCCTTGATGAATCATCGGGCTTTAAAGGTGGAAAGGGAAGAAAAAATGTGGTTACTGTAATTGAGACTACCATCTTGAATCATCATGCATGAAGAAGAAAATATACCTCATGGAACAAACACTTCAACAGAACAATCTAGGGGAATGCATTCCCAAGAATTCCAAGAAGATGTTAGGAGACCGAGCACCAGAAAAATGAGGTAATTTTCATGCTTTGGTTGTTATTCATTCTTCTCTTGATGCATCTATCTTGGATTCAGGAGCATCCCATCACATGGAAGCCACATAGGATGTATTATATTATTTAACTGCATGCACGGGTCCTCCCATCCTAATGGGTGATGATACTCTAGTGGAGGTCACTGGAGAAGGGAGAGTAGACCTCCAAAATGGAAGTTTTGAGAACGTCTTGCATGTTCTGAAACTCTCACTGAATCTACTCTCTATCTATAAGATAACACATTCAAGCACAAGAAAAAGGGTGGAATTCACACTGGATTCTGTGACCATATATGACATGCATGAAAAATCCAAGATTGTTATTGGTCAAGTAAATCACCAATCTCAGTTGTATACATTTTCTAATTTTATTGTTAATCTGATTCCACATTGCTACTCACTCTTGGCGATAATGATAGTAGACTCTGGAACAAGAGATTTGGTCATCTAAATTTCAAGTACATGCAACAACTCAAAAAATAGGGAATGATCAAAGGCTTTCCCGGCATACACTTTTCTGAAGGAGTTTCTCAAGCCTTATGCATTCTTGGAAAACATCCTTAAAAGAATTTTGAGAAAGGGAAGGCTTGGAGGGCCTCCTCTCCCTTGGAGCTTGTCCACAGTGATATCATGGGTCCTTTTCATCATCTGTTCCATCATCAAGGTGAGCTACGTGCTAACATTCATTGATGATTACTCATGACACACTTGGGTATATTTTCTCAGGAAGAAGTTTGAAGTTTTTGAGCATCTCAAAGACTTCAAAGTTCATGCAGAGACACAGTTCAGGAAGAAGATAAAATCCCTCCACATAGATAATGGAGAGCAGTATGTAAACATGGATGTACAACATCTCTGTGAGGAGGCAGGAAAACAACTACAACACATAGTTCCTTAAAATCTGCAACAAAATGAGGTAGCTGAGAGGAAGAACTGATCTCTCAAATAGATGGATAGTTGCATGTTGCATGCAAAGTTCTTACCATCCAATTTTTGGGCTGAAGCACTTAACTGTGATAACTACATATAAAATAGATCTCCTCACATATATTTTAAGTACAAGTCATCTTTAGAGGCTTGGAGTGGCATCAAACTGGAAGTCACCCACTTTTGATTCTTTGGATCACATGTATGGGCTCACATATCCTCTAAAAAGAGGAAGGAATTAGATCCTCAGAGAATATCATGCATCTTCATGGGATATCTTGAAGGTGTGAAGGGTTATAGGTTGATTTATCCCTCAATGGATAAGCTCATCATTGAGTGCAGTGCTCAATTTGAGGAAATTTCCATGCATGCACCACAGGAGCCACATGCAAAGACTTATGTACTTGTACCTGTACCAGACATCCAGGATGATGAGTCCACCCATTCAGATCAGACTTCATATCTGAGTTCTGAATCATATTCAAAATATCATGAACATATATATGATGAGCCACAACATATGCCCAAGTGGTCTCAGTCCACTCTACATGCAAAAGGTTATCTTGTGGGGTATCCAACGGATCCAAGGAGGATGAGATCCCATTTTGAGGAGCCTCCTCATGCAGTTACAACTACCTAACCAATGATTCTCACACATTGATATACAGAGGTTGCAAGGAATCCCTTCTGTGAAGTCGCTATGTAGGAGGAGTACAACTCTCTCCTCGCGAACCGCACTTGGGATTTGGCTCCACATCCTTCAAACATGAATCTTTTTAAATGCAAATAAGTCTAATGGAACTGAGAAGTAAAAAAATAAACAAGTGATTAGGTACAAGGAAACACTAGTTACCAAAGGATTTCAACAAATCCATGGGATTGACTCAAAACTCATCTCTAGTATGCCGACTCAAAAAGTTACTCTATGGCCTCAAGCAAGTTCCTAAAGAATGGTATGTGAAGAAGGATTCTTATTTACTTTCTCAAAACTTTGTTAGATGTAAATCAAATCCTATTGTCTATATGTTGAGGAATTTTGACTCTCTTTTGATCATAGTTCTATATGTAGATGACCTCTTGATCACAGGTAGTTTTTCCTCAACAATTTTTGCGGTCAAAGACATTTTGCATGACATATTCTCTAT
Source organism: Picea engelmannii (assembly GCA_009831015.1). Taxonomy (NCBI): domain Eukaryota; kingdom Viridiplantae; phylum Streptophyta; class Pinopsida; order Pinales; family Pinaceae; genus Picea; species Picea engelmannii. The sequence continues at coordinate 33,603 of ML838255.1, read as the reverse complement.
GATAGAAATGGGTCCACTTCACTTTTTCCTTGGTCTCAAGATCAGTCAAAATGATTTAGGAATCAATTTGTCTTAGACTAATTATTTCATGGATCTCTTGGTAAGATTCCACATGACAAACTGGAAGTCTACAACCACACCCTTCTTGTCCAGGGTACATTTTGAGGATGGCAGGGATACATCATTGGTGGACACCACCTTGTATCGATAGCTTGTGGGGATCCTTTTGTATCTCACCTACACCCAAACAAATCTCTCACATGCAGTAGGGGCATTTTCCAAGTGCATGCAAGAGTTGCATTAGCTACACTAGAAGGTTTCCAAATACATCCTTAGATATGTTCAAGGTACCACCGGTTATGGGATTCACTATGCAACAGGTTGTGCATTGGATCTCATGGGCTTCATAGATTATGATTGAGTTGGAGATAACATAGATTGAAATTCCACCTCTAGGTACGTGCTTAGTTTGGGTTCTTTTCCCATCTATTGGTCAAGTAAAACATAGTCAATGATTGTTTTATCGTTAGCAAAGACCGAGTAAAAAGAAGCAATCAACATCACTATTCAGGAACTTTGGCTTCAAAACTTGCTCACTAAGCTCGGTATCTAATTCCATAGTCTAACTGTCATTTGGTGTGACAACCAGAGCACACTCAAATAGGGCACCTTCCCTCTTCAATTTTGACTCAATTATACTAGTGGAGGAAACTCATGCATGGAAACCTTGGTTTTTTCACCAACAATTGCATGTTCACCTTGGTTTTCTCACTATGAGGGTGCATATCACATGCATGTGGCCAGGAGGGCACATATCATGTGTAATAATGTGTTTCTCTCACCTCCACATGTGTGACTAGGTTAAATGATGATTGCATGGAACAATTAACTTAGACTAGGTGGCAAATTACTCTGGCTTTTGTCAGTGAGTGTCCAAATCTCTCTAGATCACTACTATGGCACATTTACTTAGCCATGTAGATTATTTCATGTATTTATTACTCATTCTACAATTCATTTAATACAATTTAATTATTATTTCCCTCATTCTTGCTTCTCTCTTTGTGTTTCTTTTGCAAGTTTTGTGTGAATTTCTCTAACTAGGTTCTTTGTGCAGGTTTCACCGAATCTTCAAAGATAGGTCTAAACTTATCTATAGTGTTCATTTTTTTATCCTTAGGAATGAGAGTGAGTAAAGTAGCATTGAAATATTTAAGAATGTTCTGGGATGCTCTAGAACTTTCCACAACCTCTCAAACATCTTTTCCTACCACCGACTGGTAGGATTGAAAAAAAATATGTTGTGAATCCATGGGGTTTTCTTGATGTCATTTCCTTCACTATTTGGGTGGCATCCTCAAAGTAGATAGGGTGAAAAATTATTAAATTTCATTCTAGGGAAATAAGGGGGGGGATAGAGCTAATGATATTTTGAGTGGCATCCTACTTGTCCACAACAGGCTTAGAAATATTCTAGTTGAAATGATTCTTGAGTTCTAATTCAATATAGTGATGCTTCTCCATATTTTCTCCATTTTGGAATTGAGATTTGAGATCTGATCATGGTTTATTCAATTAATCATTAACTTGTGGAAAACATTGAGTTTCTATCACCTTCTTTGAGCCATTTGATTCTCAATTTCTTCCACAAGGGGGTTTCTTCCTACCTAGCTCATATGTTTAGTTACTTGTTGAGGTGGATTTCTCATTCTATGTATTCCTACATTATGTCTTCATGAACAATAGAGGCTTGTTGAAGTGGATTTGGTGGTCCACTTCATGAGAACATCATGAATACAAAACATAATTTCATATTTCCATAATAAATGATATTTTATTTTCTACTCATTTTACATATTTACTTGACATCATACGAAATACAATACATGTATATAAATACATGTGGGGCTCATCCATTCCTTTTCCAACTGGTTCTAGGCCTGAAAAATATTGTCGAACACTTATTTATTTCAAATCTTGATATTTTTCCTAATTTGGTTTAATTTCTACTAAAATTGGTACATTTTTGTACCATCTAGAAAAACTATTTGATGTCACTAAGCTGTTAGAATTGGCATGAAGTCTGAGTGATCAAGCCAAGATTTCTTAAACCTGAATGGTTTTGGTCTGGGTATGAAAGAGTTGTCCCAAGAAAGCCTGATTGGCTAGTGGTATGAGCCCAAGAAAGGTAAAATTTCATCTATAAGAGCCACTTTCCTTTGTATCGGAGTTTTAGAGACTAGAAAATGATTTATCCTTACCACCATTTGATGTGCGCCTCCTCTTTTATTATTCCAAGTGTGGTAGCCATTGGTGGTTTGAATATCAACCAGTCTTAGTTTATCGATAATTTATTTGAAAACTAAGCTTTCATTATCCACCTTACTTGTAGATTTTAACCTTGTACAATATTTGCTGCAAACATATTTTCAGTAAAAGAACAAAAAAGATACAATGGAAAATAGAAACATTACACAGAGATTTCTCCCCTGGAAACCCAAACCAGGAAAACCAACATATTCTATATGCATTCATTGAATTACATTGTTTAAAATACAATATACATATAGGAGCTAGCGGCATCCAAAACCCTAACCCAATGACCTGGATTAGTGAACAACCCTAACTCCTTAACCGAAAATAGAAAACCATCGGCAAAAAACCATGTGCCAAAAAACCACCTAAATATGTGACACCAATGTAACACCATGTTTCCCCCAGTATGTAAAAATAACTATACTGGCCAAGAACTATGGCAAACTCAAAGATGTGAATGCGTGATTTGAATGGACCTTAGTAAAAGGATCCATGAATGTAAATAATGTTATGAAT
>ML838255.1:15765-26090 GCA_009831015.1 Picea engelmannii | reverse complement strand
GATTCACCCCCCCCCCCTCTCAGTTAGTTCATACCTGTAACACATGTAACTTTACACCAACAGGAATAGGAACCTTGATCGGTTTACATTCCTGCATATTAAACCTCTGCAATATTGTCTCGACATATTTTCTCTAATATAACCAGATTTTCCTCTTTTTACAATCTCTTTTAATTTCCATGCCCAAAATGAAATTGGAAGCACCGAGATCTTTCATGTCAAATTTAGAGGACAACTAAGTTTTCACATCCTAGATAATCTTCTTGTTGTTTTCTATCAGCAACATGCCATCCACATACAAGACCAAATAAATCAAATGATCACCAATTAATTTAAAATATACATAGTGATCATCTTTGCTTCTTGTGAAGCCAACTCCGAGCATATAAGTATCATTTTTTTTATACCACATCCTTGGTGAGTGTTTTAAACCATATAGGGACTTTTTCATCTTACATACCAACTCCTTCTTTCCCTTCACAGCATAACCTTCTGGTTGCTTCATATAGATTTGTTCTTCCAGATCCCCATGTAGGAATTTTTCCTTCACATCCATTTGTTCTACTTCAAAATCAAATGCAGCAGCAGCAGATAACAAAATTCTTATAGAGTTTAACTTGGAAACAAGAGAAAAAATCTCACCAAAATCATTTCCCTCAACCTGGGAATAACCCTTTTCTACTAACCGAGCTTTGTATTTCTCCACTTTTCCTTCTGCATTCAGCTTCTTTTTAAATACCCATTTGCTGCCAATGAGATTTCTTCTAGTCGACAACTCCACTCGACCCCAAGCCTCATTCTTATCCAAAGATGTCAATTCTTCATCCATGGCCCTTTTCCAAAGATTTCCATCCTCTGAATCCACTGCCTCCTTGACAGTTCTAGGATCGTCATCAGTAATAGACAAAGAAAAATTTGAACGAAAATCATATGGAGTATACCTTTCTGGTAGCCTTCTTTCTTGAACCAATCTCCTCAATACTAGAGTATGAGGATCTTCTTCTTCTGATTCTTGTTCTTCTGTAGAGTCTAATTCATCATCGTTTAAATCAAACTCTATTTTCTATGGTTCTTACTTACTTGGTAGGACTTCCTGTTTAACAACATCCTTCATTTATCTAAATACCACATCTCGATTATACACTACCTTCTTAGTTTTTGGGTTCCAAAGCTTATAACCTTTGAGACCATCTTTATATCCAATAAAGATACACTTTTCAGCCTTCTTATCTAGTTTACACATGTTTTCCTTTGGAACATGAACATATGCATCACGACCAAACACCTTGAGATGTGTGAGAGAAGGTTCCTTACCAGTCCATACCTCTTTTGGATTCTTTTCATCCAACGTTGATGAGGTTGATCTATTGACCAAGTAGCATGCAGTACCCATTGCCTCTGCCCATAATTATTTCCCTAACTCGGCACCACTGAGCATGCACCTTGCTTTTTCCATCAGCATCCTATTCATCCTTTCTGCAACTCCATTTTGTTGAGGTGTATATGGAGTAGTCTTCTACCTTGCTATACCGCACTTCTTATAGAATTCTTCAAATTCATTCACGTAGAACTCTCTGCCATTATTTGTCCTTGACACCTTAATTCTTTTCTCTGTTTGATTCTCAAAAAGAGCCTTAAACTCTTTACACCTGTCAAAGACTTCAGATTTCTTTGTGAGGAAATATATCCAATTATTCCTCGAGAAGTCATCTATAAATGAGACAAAGTACACAGATTTTCCCAATGATGGGACCGACACATGTCCAAAAACATCACTGTGAACTAGTTGTAAAATTCCTTCTGCCCTCGTTGCACCAGAGGGGAATCTTACCCGATTTTGCTTCCCATATAGACAATGTTCATAGAAATCAAAATCCAGAGAGAAGTTATACATACCTTCAACCATACCTTAATCGTGTAGTAGTCGAAGACCCTTCTCTCCGATATGCCCCGGTCTTTAATGCCACAACATAACCTTTTCTCCAGAGACTGTAAGAGTTCTTTCTTCTTCAACTCCAATATCAGGAACAATGAAACTATTAAACCCATCACTAATAGTGCTTCTTTGTAGCTTATACAGAGTTCCAAACCAAACTCCCTTCAACAACACCATTGCTCCTCGAACCATCCTACAGGTTTCCTTTTAAAATATTGTTTTTACCCCTGCATCATCCATTTTGCTTACAAAAATAAAATTTCTGGCCAAACCTGGGATGTGCAGAACACCAGGAAGTGTTCTAATCCTTCCATCTATGAGCCTCAACTTGACTTTTCCTCGTCCTATGATTTTGGTTGTTGAATCATCACCTAAGAAAACATTACCTCCATCATACCTTTCATATTTGCAGAACCACTCCCTGTGGGGAGTCATATGAAATGATGCACCAGATTCAACCAACCATGCCTCATGATCTGCATGTGTGCTTGAAGAAGCCAAGTACAAATTCCCTCCATCTTCCTTGGAGGTCTTTTATTCTGTAGAAGGAGATTCTTCAGATCCCTTCTTTCTCTCAACTTTGGATCTACACTGCTTTTTGTAGTGCCCTTATTTTCCACATGTCCAACATACCTTTAAAAAAAATTCGGGAGATTTAGATCTACCCTTAGACTTAGATCTCCCACTTGAGAACTTAGATCTATTTCTTTCCTGGGAACATCCTCTGGCAAATAATGTGCTTGTGCTTTTTCCTTCCATATTCTTCCGTCGCATCTCCTCCAACAACAAAGATGATACCACTTAATCAAACTTCAAGGAAGTTGTATTACTACTTATGGCCACAACCAGACTATCCCACGAGTCTGGTAAAGAACATAGTAAAATGATACATTTATCTTCATCTGGAATTTTAATCTCAACAGATACTAACTGACTTGCTACAGTATTGAAGGCGTTCAAATGCTCTTCCACCAAGTCTCCATCTTTCATCGTCGGGTTATATAGATTCTTTATCATGAATAGTTTATTCAATAGGGACTTAGACTGATACAACTTCCCCAACTTATCCCATAAATCCTTGGTTGTAGCTTCCTCTGACACATTCAGTAATACTGAATCTGAGAGACACAGTCAGATTGTGCTATTTTCTTTCCGATCTAACTTTTTCCAGTCATCTGCTGAAGTTCCTGTAGGTATAGTACTTGAATCTACCGCGATCCACTGATCTCTTTCCACCAACAAATCTCCCATCTTGAGCTTCCACAACTCAAAAAATTTCCCATTAAACTTCTTGATCTCCATCTTTGAATTTCTTTCCATTTCTTTTTACCTGAAAAATCAATACCACAGATCTCCCACTGTAACACAACTTATCACAGTCCTGAGCCAAACCCTTGACCACAAAGGTGTCCCCCTGAAGCCAACAAAGCTCTGATACCAAATGTAGATTTTAACCTTGTACAATATTTACTGCAAACATATTTTTAGTAAAAGAACAGAAAAGATACAATGGAAAATACAAACATTACATAGAGATTTTTTCCCTGGAAACCCAAACCAGGAAAACCAACATATTTTATATTCATTCATTGTTTTACATTGTTTACAATACAATATACATATAGGAGCCAATGACATCCAAAACCCTAACCCAATGACCTGGATTAGTCAACAACCCTAATTCCTTAACCGAAAATAGAAAACCATCGGCAAAAACCATGTGCCGAAAAACCACCTAAATATGTGACACGTTTCTCAAGGCAAAAAAAAATTCTCGGGGGCACTACCCCCAAACCCCTGTGCAACGCAGACACTACTACTCGTGCAAAGAATATAACACATACCTAACATTACTATGACCTCCTTTATTCTCTAGGAGAGATGTTATCATGTTGAAATCACCTCCTATTATCCAAGCTAACCCAATGTGGGCCCACTTGTAGCTATATTACTATCTAGGAAATATATTTTGAGGGTGGGATTGGTAGGTCCATATGCATTAGTAATATAACCTCGATCCTGAGAGTCAATCATTCTATAAGTAACCATGAGTAGATTGGTTGAGTCAAGAAAGGTTCCATGGCTAATTGAGTTGGATCTCATAGTAAGGCTAGACCTTCCTCAAATACAACTACACTTATTATGAATAATTCACTACCTCTCTAGCATTTATGAGCTATGGAAGTCATAGAATTTAGTCGGGTTTTGTTTCTTATAGCATGAAAACTATGGGATTTTCCTGTGCTATTATTTTCTTAAGAAAGCACTACTTGTTTGGTGCATTGAGGCCTCTTACATTCCATGAGACGGTCTTCATATTAAACGTTGGGTTGAGATGAAAAATACTTCTATGAAATCCCAATGACCTGGCCAAAGTATACTAACAATGCCCCAATTTCCTCCAATTTTTGTTTTGAATTTTTGTGGCATATTTTCTTCTCACCCACCAGATACTTTTTGTGATATTTAAGGGGATTGGTTTTGATTCCAAGTACTCCTTGGGAATTGTGGCTTTGTGATACACTACTTGATTTCATATTTCCCTTGATCAACTCTTGTTCAAGTTGTCGAAGAGAGCTTGGATAAATGTTTCTCTCCATGTTGATCTATGAGTAATGGCATATCAATTTCCACTTGTTAAATATCTGTACCTTGCATTGAATGTTGTATTTCTTCTCCTGTCACCATATCTCATTCATTTCCCTTGTTTTCCTTTGTAATTTGGCTAGGATCTTGCATCCTTATTTTCTGATGCTTCTTGTCCTCTAGGTTAGGATAAATATCTCTTATCTTGTGTTGGCCATTCTTGGAGGATTCCCCTTCCCGTGTTGGATTTTATTTTGCATTTTCTAGGACTTGAAAATTGTTTTATTGGCAGTTTTGGGTTGGGGAGTTGGTATGCTGGATTTTCTACCCGAATTTCTCTCACTAGGAACTTTGGCAAAACCATTATCATCATCTGTTGCCTTGGATTTATTTGTTCTTAGCCTAACATTTTATGGACAATCTATGAAAAGGTGGCCATGTTCATGGAATTTGCATCATCAGAAGAGGATGTGCTCATAATCCAATGTTTGTACCCAATCCACATCTTGAAAGCTGATGGTTATGGATTCCAGTAGAGCCCTAGCCACAATCATGTACACGTATCCTGTCATATTATGTGTATCTCCACATTCTTGTAGCATCTGAAATATTGACAAAAGATACTATCATATTGTCAATCCATTTAGGGTTTCTTTTTCCTATAACTCTTTGGGGGGAGAATACATACAAATGAAAACATGAGCTTCAGTAAAATCCTCATTTTCTTGGATAAATTGCTTTGTCTAATAGTGTAGGTGCAACTCTGTAGAGTTGAAGAAGTAGGGACCTTCTTCGAAGATTCTCTCCTTATCCTGAATGCAAAAAAAAATTGTTGTGAAAAAACCTTTAGATCACAACTTCAAATCCACTTGGCCCTTGGGCTTCCATCTAGATTTGATCCAACTTACAAGGGTTTTTTCAGAAGGCCAAACACCCATAAATTTTCCAATCACAACATGATCTTTCATGTACTCATTGTAATTGCCAATGTTAGAAGAAATAACTTCATACCTTGGATTCTTTGTAGCTTTGGGTAAACAATCATTCTTCATTTTCTTATTCTTCTGCTTGTTTGCTTCCTCCAAATCCATTGACTCTATCTCCCCAACAAGGTCCTTCACTGCCCTGCCCATTTCAACATAAGGGAGATCTGTTCGAGCTTGGCCCATGACAACCTCTTTGAATGATTTGTCAGTTGGATATAGCTTTGAACTTGACATAGTACAAAAAATGGAGACACTTCCTGAGAACAACATGAACAGTGGTTCTGAAACCTATTCTACCAAACCCTAGATGCTTGGATTCCTATCATCGCCTCCTTGATGTCAGGTTTGTGCATGTATGCTCTAATATTGTTTTTCTAGTGTGATATGGTGCAATCAAACCAGGTTCAATCTGTGCAATCAATACCAGAGGTGATCTGGTGTGATTTGTTGCATTTTGATGCCTTTTGTTATCAAACTAAGATCTGGAGTGAACTTGTGTATCCTTGTGCTATCAGAACTAGTGTGATCTAGTTGCTTTAGATCTGGTGCATTCTATCCTTGTAGTTGATTTGGTATCACACATCATGTTTTGTTTCCTCTTCGTACATAGAATTACCTTTACGCTGATCAATTATAGAGTAACTTTCAATGAGCTATGAATTTGGTGCATTCTGGTGCAATCCAACCAAGATTTGGTGCAATCTCTCCTTCACACTTGCCATCCATAAGATACTCTTATCTTGAATCTTTTGCATAATATATTATTTTTTCTTCCTTAACATATTTTCAGTATTTCCTTTTATTTATTAAACCTTTACTATCTCTCTTTTTAACTTTTAATTGATATATTTTTGTTTGAGAATGAAGATTTTCACACTTCAACATATTAGTATAGGTTTTTTTTGGATAAGTTGTGTTAAATTTTTGAAACTTTCCAATGTTTAAGTGGACACTCCACACATCACAAGGGGAAAAAGATTTAAAAAATTATAAATGTTCCCAACCATAAGAGGCAAAAATTTTGAAAAATTATAAATATTCTTAAAGTTTTGAGTTTTTTCCCACAATAATAGGTGGAGTGTCCACTTGAAATATTGAAAAAGTTTATATTTTTTCAAAACTTTTGCCACTAATGATAAGTGGAATATAAGCTCCAAAAAAACATTTCAAAAATTTAACACAAGTTATCCACAAAATCTACACTATTAATTTTTGTATATTTATTCTAACTCCATCTATATGAATATATAATTATTATTATAATTATATCAACTCCATATTTATATTTATCTTGTATTCTCCCCTCTCTCCCCTCCTAATTTAAGGAATATAGTTTATGAATATTTAATTATTATTATAATTATATCAACTCCACATTTATGTTTATCTTTTATTCTCCAAGGAATATAGTTTAATAGATATCTAACATTTATTATTATTATATTGACTTCTCTTTTTTTTACCTCTTAAATTAAGCAATATAGATTAATAGATAACATTTATTATTATCTTAACTTCTCTTTTTATTATGATATTACTCTATTCCTTAATATAATATTTTATTATTATTATATCATTAATCTATTTAATTATCATTTTGATAAAATCTAGGTTTTTTAAATATTTTTTTGTTTGGTAGTGTGTCCATGACTTGTGGAACTAGTTTATGGTTGAGAAACCACGATCCAGGATGTTCTTAGTGGACTTTTTTGGTGTCTCCTCCTGATAGTTATGGGTTTCTAACCTAAATAACCATGCAAAACTAAACCTATCAAAACTGATACTCTATCAAGATTAAACAATTCTCTAAAATATTTTGTGATGATCTTATTTTTTTATTAAGTTAGATTTATACTTTATTATATTATACTTTGATAATCATTATTATACCATTTTATGTCATTAATTCATTTATACATCATTTTTAAAATGTTGAAAATGAAATAATCTATAAATATTTATTTATATATTTTTAAAAGAATTTAAATGGGTAATTCTATCTCCTTTTTATTTATTCTTATTAGTGTTACTATTCTCTATCATTTTATATTTTTTTTAGATCTATTAATGATTAGTAGAGAGTCCACTCGAAATATTGGATTTTGAAAATCCACAAAATTTTGAATCCAAAAATTTTCTACAATAAAACTTCTAAGATAAAAATGCATGGAGTATTAAAAATTGTGTATTTTTATCAATGACACACTTGCAATAACTAAAAATTCTTACAAACAAGTTAAATAACCACCACTACCATGTTAGTGTCACCTTCCTTTCCATTAGTAACAATTACATTTACACCTCTATCCTATTTTATTCTAACACAACCAAAGATTAATGAGGATAAGGTCTTCACTTAAAAAAGACCTAGCTAACTTAATGGGGGCACCTACTTCAATCACAACATTGGATCAAAGATATTGCCAACATTTTTTTTCCTCATCCGACATGTCCATCCCCTTATTCATTCAAGGTTACCATTTCCTAATTAAAAAGATATGCTAGTTATTTTTCATGAGAATTTTTCTAAGCATGCGTTAGAAATCTCCTTGGGACCATGAAGTGACAATGATGCCCCTATTGGAGCATTGGGTCTCCCCGGTGCACAATTTTTACATGGTTTCCCCTGGTGCATAGTTGTCACTTCATTCATGGTTCCACCTTGGTACATAGTTGTCACTTCATTCATGGTTTCGACATGCATATTGTTGTCATTGATCCTTTGGTCCATCGTCAACCTTTCATTCATGATTCCAATAAGGGTATTGTTGTCACTTCAAGGTTCCAACCAACACATAGCTCACTTCAGGGTTTCAAGTAGACTTCCATCTAGTGTTAGCGTTGGTTTCAACAAGGGCATCACTATTACTTCATGTTTCTAAGAGATTTCTATTTCACATGGCAATATGTTAACTTGAGCTAACCATGCTTCCAACTAGTGCATCATTGTCACTTCATTTATGGTTCCAAAAGGGGATTGTTGTCACTTCAAGGTTCTAATTAATGGATTGTGGGCATATTTCTATCTAGTGCTTAATGAATGCAACATGACAATATGCTTATTTGTGCTTAACAAGTGGTTGACATAATATATGGATGGTTGAAACTTAGGTTTGCATTGTTAATAAACATTCATGACATCCACTATCCAAGTATTTTACATGGTTCCAACTTATCCAATTTTTCATTTCAAGCTGGTGGACAATTTTTGTTGGTAGTTGGATGTGGGTCATTAAAAAATATTATGGACATGGACTAATCAAGAGGTTGAGTTAATAAGTGGACAAACTCAACTCTTTTAGATTTTTTTAACTAGGGAAGTTTCATCCACAGTTAACTTATTAGAGGAAATTTGATTCAAAAATGGGCCCCCAAACCATAATACCAATTCCATGTCATACTATCTTAGCCAATTAAAATGCTTTAAAATTCAAAAGAAGTGTTTCTTGAAGGAAATTTTTTATTACATAATTTGGAGATAGGTGTAATTTTTTAATAATATGATATGTCTACTCTAAGACTGAGAGTGAAATTAATATGCTAACAAATTTTTCAATAGTTTTAATAAATGAGAGATAGTGTATTGAGATGATATTAATGCATTGACACTTTTCATTTCTACCATTATGAAAGTGGTATAATCTTTAGGAGTATTTCTGGATAAGCACTGTATACATGGTTTTCAGAAATTTTATCATTTTTTCTTATAATTTTTTTTTGTTTAAATCTCATCAATTTTTTTTATAATTTTTTTTTTAAATCTTATCAATTTTTCTTATTATATTTTTATAATGCAGAGTAGACTTTGACCCTCTTAAATTGATGTCTAATACCAAACAAAATTATGAAATGAGACATATCGCACAAATATATTAAATATATACAAAACTTGAAGAAAATCTATGCGATATATACCCAGTGGAGTTTAAAAAAATAACGCAGCAGGTTTACTTCGTTCCTTATTTGCTTGTGTGTGCAGATTGTATTGTTTCCCTGCAAATTAATTGGAGTCAGCAAGTCTAAGCTCCTCTTTGCCATAGATTCTTCGCTTCTGGGCTGGTTGAGCAGCCACAGATCTTTTGGTTAAACTTTTTTCTTTTTGCAGAGTCCATAGTTCATATGGATTCATCGCCAAGGAAGCGGAAAGGAGGAGCGGCAGTAGAACAGACAGCTCGTCTATGTAATGATGGCGCCTATTCCACGTCATTGGCCTCGCACCTCTCTTTCCAACAGCAGAGGAAGCGGGCGAAGGAAAATATGAGGGATGGAGAACCGGGTTCCTTACATTTGCATACTACGGCAGCTTCCATTGCTCCTCCTCCAAGAAGGGGTTGTTTACCTAATTCACCGGAAAGAGGATTCAAGAGAAAGGTTGGCTGTATTCATGCTTCTACCCGGACTGGCAGGAAGCGAAAGATTGAAAAAGATTATGATCTTGGCCTCGAATTGGGACGAGGCAAATTTGGTCTGGTGAGAATATGCAAGAACAAAGCTACCGGGGAAGAGCTGGCCTGCAAGACTCTGCCCAAAAAGACCGAAGAAAATGTCTATAAGGAAATTGAGATTATGCAGCATCTTTCAGGCCATCCTAGTGTCGTCACACTGAAAGCCGTGTATGAAGATGCAGAATCTTTGCATCTTGTGATGGAGTTATGCTCTGGTGGACGCCTGATAGACGAAATGTCTAGGGTTGGATGCTACTCTGAGCATCAGGCGGCAAACTTGATCAAAGACTTAATGGTGGTCATTCAATACTGTCATGAGTTGGGCGTTGTCCATCGGGATATAAAACCTGAGAATGTTCTCCGAACAAGTTC
>ML838254.1:55111-66137 GCA_009831015.1 Picea engelmannii | reverse complement strand
ATCCAGATGAGAAGAAATTAATGAGTTGTAATTCAAAGGCTAGGCATGTTATCATGAGTGGATTGACACCAACTGTTTCTAGCAAGGTGATGGGTTGCATCACAACTAAAGAGGTTTGGGACAAACTTAAAAACATTTATGAAGGCGATCTAAAATTCAAGCAGGTTAAGCTCCAACGACACATAACACAGTTTGAAGATCTAATAATGGATGAAAAAGAAGATATTGCAACCTATTTACTCAGAGTAGATGAAGTTGGCAATGCCATCAGAGGGTTAGGAGAAGAATTCAAACAATCCTTGGTTGTACAGAAAGTGTTGAGATCAATTCCTTTGAGATATGATGCCAAGGTCTCGATCATTGAAGAAACTAGGGGTTTACCCAAAATGACAATGGATGAGCTACATAGGATCCTCACAGCATATAAAATGAGAACAGATACAGAAAATGGAAAACCAGACAGAGAAGCATATTTTAAAGACATGAAGAAAACAAAGAACACAAGGCAGAAGAAAATTCAGGTGATGAATCAGATGAAGAAGAAGCACATTTCGTAAGGAACCTCAAGAGGGGAACTGAAAAATACAAAGGTAAGTTACCTTTTAAATGCTTCAATTGTGGCAGAATAGGACACTATGCTAAGAACTGTCGCTTTGAAGAAAAGAAAAGATTCCACAAGAAAAATAGCCTTTTCTCCAAGGAGGACAATAGTTCTTCAGATGAAAGAGATGGAGAAGAAAGGGATGTAAGGGAGGTTCTCTTCATAACTCAAGAAACTCATAATGATGACCACAAAAATTCTAAAACAGATGAAATCAATTCTGAAGAAGAGTCTGACGAAGAGACCGAAGAAACAAACATAAAGTCTTTCTGGGGAGGAAAATGTTGATTTTTCAATAAGTTAGGATCAAGCATGAAGTTCATTCCATTTTTAGTATTTTACTTGAACCATAGATATTTGCAGTTTCACAATTAACAATTTGTTGCAGCAACCAAGATCACAAGAATAAATACCATGCACAAGTACACAAGAATTATTATGGGAAACCCTTCTCAACAAGGGAAGAAAACACAGCCAATCCTTTGCTATATTCTTCAAGAGATATAACTCCCTCACCATAAACCTAGAACACAAAAGGGTGCTCACAAAACCTAGGAATCTAGCACCAAAGAGAGGTGCGCACTTTTACTCAAGAACAAGTACTTGCTGAAATTTCCAAACTCACGCTTGTGTTATGATTCCTCAATGGGGAATTTACCTTTATTTATATTAGATTGAGTATATAAAAAGTAGTGTATATTGGCACAACAGGGCCAACCTCAATAACTCACAATATAATTAATAATTACCATATTAATTATCTTTTACATTAATTATATTTTACCATATGGTGGGGTCGACCTGTACCCTTTACATCACAAATAGGATTACAAGTAAGTATGACTATTGGAAAATATAGCAATGGATCTCATACACCCACTAGTGCTCAGCCACTAAGGGCACATCCATTTGTGCTCAGCCACAAGGATGTCCACATCTCTATCTCACTATGTATCATAGGAGAATCACACTCATTAGTGCTCAACCACTAGAATCACATTCACTTGTGCTCAGCCACAGGCATGTCCTACTCAACAGATCTCTTTCTCACTACGTATCACAGGAGAATCATATAGAGTATCACATCATCTCAACTCTCTGTACAGAGGAGACCAGTACATATTTTCATCTATGTCTCAGAGAGAATGACACACCCAACTCATGGTCTTCCTCACCCCACACAGGGGCACACAACGTTCCATATTTGTCTCAGAGAGGAACTACACACCCATCTTATGGGAACACCCAACTCATGGACTTCCTCACCCCACACAGGGGCACACAATGTTCATTCTATGTCTCAGAGAGGAAAAACACACCCATCTCATGGGCACACCCAACTCATGGGATCTCTCTTAGGCCGACACACTCAGTCTGTGTCCTGGAGGATGTCTCACACAGCTGTAATCTTCAACGAGACTTCACAAAAAGTGAACATGAAGATGATGAGAATCTGGAAAAATTGAATCATGCTGAGAAACAAAAATAGAGAATTAAAAAATGAATTGAGTAGTTGAGAAGAAGAGAATCATGAACTTGAGAAGAAAATTAACAGCTTCAAGGAATAGTTAAATAAGAAGAGTGAAGATTATGAGAAATTAAAAGTAGAATTGGATCACACAAGAAATGAGCTAACATTGACAATGGAAAAATTGGAGAAATTTGAAAGAAGTGTTGAAAAGTTAGATGAAATACTTAACAAACAAAGATCACCTACCAATAAGATAGGACTTGGATACAATAACAATTTGAAGACGACATAAACAGATAAAAAGGACAGGAAAGATGAAGGAAATTCTAGAAACTATGCAAACACCTTAAGAAGTGGAATAAACAATCGAAAGGGAGTTGAAGAACAGTAGGAACATGACACCTCCAATTGGAACAAAAGATCAGAATTTAGAAGGGGCAAGACACCAAGAAGGTCCTTTCCTACCTGGTGTGAGAATGTTTTTTTTGGTCATTGTTATACTTCCAAAAAGTTTGGACATGTTATCACGAAATTTGTAGGTTGGGAAAAGCCCGACCCAACCACAAAATGGAGACAACTAAGAGAATACCTACCCACTGTCACCTTAGATAGGTATTCTCGTCACTTTAGAGATGAAGTAATCACCTCAAGGAGGGAATCTCGATGATCGTGGGTAACTGAGATGGAAAATGAAGAGATGAAGAAGGGTCCCCCTATAGGTCAATGATGGAAGGTAAGAAGGGCTTGAAAAGAGTCTCGTTGATGATAAAATATGTGTCACAACGTAGTAGACTTGCCAAGTAGTGATTGTACTTGCCCGAGAAATAAGGAAAACAAAGATACAAGCCCAATAATATGTTGGACAAAAAAGTTAAGCTTGTTGTCCCTAATTAAAGCAATAAACAGTAATATATATCAATGACAAAATGATAATAAGAGCTGCAAATAAAGTTGCTAAAAGTCTAGTTAAGATTGCAAGAGACAAGCTAGCAATGACTAGTTTAACTCTAGTATGAAATAACAAGTTGTTAAAGAAAATTGCATCATTATGGATTTAGAAAACAAGTTGTTAAAGAAAAGGTATCAACCATCAAAACTTTCCAACAATACACCCAAAAAGTGCACTATGGTTAGTAGATTGTAGGGGAAAACTTTTAGCAACTTTTGATGGTTGTTTTGTGAGTTATTAAAGAATTTGTATTAGGGTTTCTGTAGCTCTAATGGCTATAGATAAAATGTTATGACAACAACAATAAACACTTAGCCAAATTTGATGCCCTAGTGGCTTAGCCAAGCACATAAAGCATAGAAATGATTCCAATTTAAACAATCTCAAAATCATGAGTTTTCACGTTAACCAATGAAATTAGATTTAGTGTCTTTAGCTATTGGGTTATGGATTCAAATGACTTAAGAGATAACAAGTTCTATCTCCTTGGGTGTTTAAACCCTTTTACTCCCTAAGGCAAGCAATGTTAACTAGAAAGTACCAGGAGGGTGTAACCCTTTTACTTCTCCTAGTAAAACCTTGTGCAACAAATAATTTCTAGACAAGAATGATAGATATGGTGGTGTTGTAAACCCTTATACTCCCTACGAAGTCTAGTAAATCAAACTTGTAACCAAGAAATGAAGCATCAACCAGATAAAATCCTTACCTAGTCCAAGCAATGACAACACAAACCTTCGTTTACCAAGATAAACCCACCACAAATGAAAGAAACTAGCTCCAAGAGAGGTAGTAAGCTACTTCATCCAGCAATAGCATGAAGAAACCATAACAAGATCACAAGAGATAGATATTTCCCAAAGAGGGCGCAAATTTCAGCTAGAAAGGCTCCTCACAATGGGAGAGCTATGATGAAAATGAGATACAAATGATCTCTATTTATACAAAATGTTCTAAACATAGTTTGTCCACATAATTTAGGGTAAACCACAAGATAAAGGGTCAACATCCCTAATCTTTCCCCTTTACAAAATAATATTATTTAATTCATACTTTTTCACATGAAATAAACCCTAAAACATGACGTCACCCTCATTTTGGGTAACTTTTGGCACTTTAAGTCAAGTCATTGAGTTGGAGATAGGTGAGTTAAGCCTCCAAAGGCCAAGTTTCTTTGATCCAAGCCATTGCATACATGATCCATGGGTTATTTCCTCCAAAACGTGCCAATTTTCCTCAACCTCCACCAAACCCTGGCCCCACCATGACGTCAAGCCCTCAAGGGTGACGTTTTGGCCTTCTTGGGAAAAACATTTGGGTGGTAGGGGCTAGGTTAGGTCCTCCATGATGTCATCTAGGCCTCAGAAGGCATGTCTTTGTAATCTGGCATGTGAATCCTTGGCATCCAACCTGTGGGATTCAAGCCCCATGGAAGCCCAAGCTAGGCTTGTTCCTCCAAAATTGTCCACCAGTTGGGTCCTGCAAAGACAAATGGATACACCCTCCAAGGATCTCAAGTCAAAGCATTGTGATGAGTAAATAAAATCAATAAAATATCCATCTAAGCAAGTACATCAAACCACCTCATCAAAATAAACTAATGCTCAAAGACCCTGTGCAATTTTCCAAGTTTAAGTATGGGAGGCTTGACAGAATGACCTATTGGGTGAATTGTTCCTCAAGTTTAGGGATGTTTCCCGAGGGGAACTCCCTCTAAGTTATGTGGATGAGGTTTCATGGATAAGGGGAATACATTTGGGCATGGGGTTCATGACATACAAGGGTTTGTAGTATCTCACTTATGGGTGCCTTTGTAGAGGGTGTGTTGCACCTTTGTTTTCAATGCAATATTTTTCCAAGCCCATTTGTTGCATTTTATTCTTTTAGGATGTTTCCAGGTTGAATCCAAGGTGGGGCTTCTACCTGATCATGAAAAATTGTGCCCACCTTAACTCTACCCTAGTCACATCATGTTTCTCCAAGTTGGAAACATGTGTGGGACTTCTACCTAAGCAATAAAACAGTGCCCATACATGCTCCTCCCTGGTTGGCATTTGTCATTATACATTCTTTTATGAGTCCCATTAGTTTTCTATGAGATACATTTCATTTTCCTTTGGATCCATGGGTGAGCATCTAGAAGTTCAATGGTTTGGATTTTATCTTTTTCCATCCACAAGCCTCAGGGCCTTCAGCCCCTTCTTCTCATGAAGTGAGGGACAACCCCTTATTGGGTCAGTACACCCAAAAAACCCAAAAGGTGAGGAGATGAGGGGATGAAGTGTGGAAAGTGACAAGTATGGTCAAGAATGGCACAATGACTTGTAAAAAGGAACTCCCAGTAGCATATCTATCCCCAAGGGTGACCCACTTACTAGGGGGAAATGTCAACCACCAAAGTGAAATAGGGAAAAGAGCATAATGTCCAAGCAAATGTCACATAATCAAAAGTAGTAATAGATGAAACAAACACAAATGCCTCAAGTATTGAAATGGAACTCACCATAATACTTGACTTGTACCTCATGGATCAAGACCCAATGTCTTTCAAAGGCCAGCTGATGTGGTGGATATCGTCGCGACAAACCTGAAGTTGTGGTGGTGAGGTGGGTCTATGTTTGTGCAAGTGGACATTGTTGGTCAAGATGTCTCTCAGTACTCCATGTTTGCAACCTGAGGGCCCCAAGACATTATATCCTTAGTTATCCCTAGGAGTTGGGGATAACAAGACACAAAGCAATTCATTGTAAAATCAATGCAAGAAACAACTATATGAGAAACATAAATGATTATGGATATCCAAGAGACAATCATGTAAACATTGTATATGGAAATTCTTATGGATCTATCAACATAGATTACAATCCATTTGATCCACTGATGGATCAAAATATTGTATACTACAAATGCAATAATCTTGGTCACAAAGCACGAGATTGCAAAGATATGAAATAATATGCTCCTATGTCAACCAGAGTATGGAAAATGAAAGAGAATCCAAACAAGGAAAATTGTTGATTAGCATTGATTGTTGAAGATAAAGAAGACGCATGGTACATAGATAGTGGGTACTCAACACAAATTATTGGGGACCAAAAAAAATTCATGAGCCTAAAGAAAGGAAAAAGTGTCAAAGTGGAATTTGGAAATGACTCCTCTATCAAAATACTTGGAAAAGGTGTAGTGAGTCTTGGAAGTGAAAATGTAAAAGAAGAAAATTTCTTACTAGTTGAAGAATTGAAGAATAATATCCTTAGTGTTAGTAAAATATGTGATCAAGGATACAATCTTAAGTTTGACTCCCAAATATGTGAGATCGGAGAAGAAGACTCAGGAAAATTGGTTGCAATAGCAACAAGAATACCAAATAATATATACATCCTAGACAAAGAGGAAATCAAGAAAATTGAAGTCGCACAAAAGAAAATTGAAGTCACACAAAAGAGATCCAAGGAAGGAAAGGATAAGAAAAAAAAGGAAGGATAAGTACTATTGAGCACCATGAATTCAAGGGGAGTAACCCCAAAGAGAAGAGTCACCCTTTTGCATTGATGTCAAAGGGGGAGAGAAAAATCAGGAGCATGATGATAGGGGGAGCAATGTTCACAGGAAGAGTATGAGTGTTGCCATCAATGCCAAAGGGGGAGATTGTTGGAAAATTGGTTGTCATTGATGTCAACTCTAAAATAATTTTATAGTCCCTTAGAAGTGATGGATGTATTTGAAGAAGTCTTCAAAGTGGTCCCCTTATGGTGTAGCTTTAATCATGGCTCTCACAGGAAGACGCTTTGAAAAAGTCTACAAGAAGCCCCAAAGGTGTGCTCATGAAGCCCCAAAGTCTAGACAAGAAGTTACAGGTCAACCCCAAAATTAATTAAAGGAGAAAAAAGTTGTTGCAACAAAAAGCTACAGGTCGACCCTAAAGTCAAATAAAGGAGGCACTTGGAAAGGTATAAATACACATCAACAACCTCTCATTTGATCATCCAAGTAAGTGTGTGTTTGTAAATGGAGCTAGCATAAGTGGGTCTACACTTGTACTAGGAGTATTGACAAGCTCAGCAAAGCAAATCTGGCCTAGGCGAAAGGAGGTCGAGGAGAGCAAGGAGTTTTCTGAGGTCATTTGTTGGTCGCAGTGGAGCAAAGTGTAGATTTTTGTGAGTTGACAGTACAGCAAAGCGCAGATTTGTGTTTCGGGTAGGTACAATCTGAAAAGTAGGTCATCTACTAGTCACAGTGGAGCAAGGCACAAATATTTGTGGGTCGTAGTGGAGAACAGCGTGGATGTCTGCGGGTTGACAGTAGAGCAAAGCGCAGATCTCTGTTTTGGGTAGGTACAAGCTGACAAGTGACATCAACAAGTTGTTCAGTTGAATATACAGTAGACAAGGGGAGTCTTAGAACTTGGCTATGACAGGTTGATTCTTTTATATACATATTTAAAGGTGAAAGGAAGGGGCAAGGAAAGGGAGTTGGAGCCTCCTTCCAGATGGAGCTGGAGAATCTAGGGAGTTGTAGCTTCTTTCAAATTGGAGCCTGTAAATTAGGGGGTTGGTGTCTCCTTCATGTTGGTGCTGGAAAATTTTAGAAGTTGTATATTCCTTTGAATGTAATATTTTTATTATATAAGAAAAACATTTTGTGGATTTCCACATAAATCTATTGTGCACTGTGTATTTCTTCTTCTGCTCCTATTGTATATTGGATACATTATTTGATTGAAAAGTAAATTTGTAAAAAGTGATAAATTGTACTTGATATTGATTCACACCCCCCCTCTCAGTATCAACATAATATCACCTACAAATGATGAAGAAATGAGGCATACACGCAACTCGAGCGATGACAACAATTCAACTGATGAATGACAATCAATATAATTGAATGTTGTTGCAAGTTGTATGTTTTGGAATATGTCTCTGAAAAATAGGGATTTTGTTTAATGTACTCGACATATTGTCCCAATTGCATGAGGACATGTTACCAATAAGTGTAAAAATTACATATTGGTTGCAATTTGATTATTGTGGACCTTTACATTGTCCATTTTTGTATGACAATGGGTCTCTTATTCATATCTAATAAAATGGGTGTGTTATTTCATTGCATTGTCGAATGTTGTAAAATGTTGTGTTCCTAAATCATTAATATGTGGATGATTTACATTGTTACAAATAACATAGGTGTAATTCTTTGGATAACGCATTAATGTAATCATTATATCAAAATGCAATAACAAAAATATATAAAAAAAAATATTACTATAAAAAATATTTGATTTTGAAATGATTAATTCAAAATTTGTAAAAAAAACAATTAATTAAAATATATACATATCAGTGCATTGTATTCTTTTGAACTCACTAGACGGTGTGTGCCATAATATTGAAAGACTTGCGTTTTGAGGAGTCATACACACTGGTGCACATTAATTATAATAATGCACATGTACGAACTATTGAGAAAACACATTGTTCTGTAAATGATGTAACATACAATAATATTTATCGTTTCAAAATTGTACGGTGCTCATGTTTAAAGTATACACCGGGACACTAAAAATAATGTACCCGTTGGTGCGTTAATTTTATTATATGCATCAGGGCTCTAAATATTATTTATGCACCGATGCCTTTACTATAATATGTGCATTGATGGTTAGTAACAATAATGGCGCTGACATCTCACCTCGAATATTCAAAATTTCACTACCATTCTATGCACATGGTAAAACATACACTGGTACGTACTAATTATACAAGCACCGGGGTGCATGCCATATTAAATGCATCAGGTTTCAGGATAACTTGATCGCACTGGTGCTCACTATAACTTAAATTCACTGGGGTGTACAAAACCTAAAATGCATCGGTACATCATAATCAAACAAGGTGGAACTGGTGCATAGAAATTATAAGAGCAATGATGCTCTGCATACGATGAAAAAGGTGAAACTGGTGCATAGAAATTATAAGAGCATCGATGTTCTGCATACGATGAAAAAGGCGAAACCAGTGTGCAATAGTTATAAATGCACCAGGGTGCTTCTATTATATTAACGCACCAGTGTGTTTGTATTATATTAACACACATGTGTGGGTTTGTCAATATCGCACTAATCCATTTTGACGAGAATAACATCGGAAAAAAAAACCTCTTCTGCAACCTCCACTCGCCCAAATTTTATTAGTTATATGGAACATCCCCTAAAACCTTTGCGTTCAATAGAGGAGGTTGTAGCGGAAGTTTTGTTTTTGAAATTTTGCCAAATTTTAAAAAAAAACTAAAAACCTCTGTGAGAAGTTGTTCTCCTTGTAGTGGAATAACCTCACAACATGCCCACCTAGCCTCAATGACGATGTTAGAGAATGGATAGAGGGAGAAAACATTATGGAAATGCAATCGAAACATATCCTTGATCTTTGATGAGTCTTCTTCCAATGAAATATCAACCTTGCATGATCCAAGGACCTGTTAGGAAGAAGTTTTACCCTTCAAGTAGTCAAAGTGAAATTTAGAGCCTATGTCCCCTTCATTAATCCACTAATGTTGGGCATAGACTTTATCCCCCTTGGAAATATACTCCTCCTTATAATAGATTGATTCTAGATGAGTGACCTCCTTGTGTAGTGCAATATTGTTCAAATCTTCCTCCAAAAACATTAAGACCTCCTCTAGTCGTCATATTGCCTCCTATTATCTTCTCCTTTTTCAAGAAATCAATGTTCCCTATCCCCTATTGTAAAGAACAAACCCACCAAATGAGCCAACCTTCATCCCATCATCATTTGGGGGGGAAGGTTCCAAACATAATGCACTACCACTAGAAAATCTAAAGACTCAAGATGCAGGACAATAAGTTTAAATGGGAGGAAGGAGGAGAGTCATCTCGTTGTCCTAAATAAATGGCAATGTGTATAGGAATGTGATCAGATCCTATAGTTCCCATGAATACATCAATTGGTTTCATGTTTCTAGAGAAAATAATACCACCTCGAGGTCCATAAATCTAGTCCAATCTTGCTAGTAGTTCATTGTCGTGCCACCTAAAGTTGTGATCTAAAATGGATCCAAACACAAATCAATGGTTGTAATCTTGAGTATCCAAGGCAATTCATCAATTAAGGAAGCTTATTAACTATGTAAAATACAATTCAAAGTAAAGTGGAATAAGACAAAGGAGAAGAAAATGATAATTAAATAAAATAGAAAATGAGAAATAGGAGAGAAAAGATTGAGGAATCATAAATGAAAGGTTAGGATTGTTGGCCTTCCCATTACCTTGACTCTCCCTACTTCGTATTGTACTTTCACTCTCAAAGGGTATTTTTTGGCCAGGAGAAGAGAATGTGAAGGAGATGGAGCTATGTAAATTATTGAATGTCCCATAAGCATGAAGTATGCATTGTAACCAGAGATTGTCAAAATATATTAAGCAACCATTGAATGATAGTTTTCCCATTTGGGCTTCCATGGTAAATATGGTGTCCAATGTGTCTTGAATGGTCTAAATATTTCTTTGTGTTGTGTTAAATTATGTACTTAATTTTTTCATGTTTATTTCAATAGTGTGAGAATTCATTCTCCATGTGAAAATAAAGATCACCAACAACTATATATTGCCCACTATTTGATTCACTTCGAAATTGAAGATTTATGGTTGCCATTAAGTAACTATTGCAATTTAATAGTTGGGTTTTTAAATCTAGTTGCAAAGAATAATAATAAAAAGAATGGATGAGATCGTGTGAATGGAAATTAATCTCTTGAAGGATGTTGTTGGTTGTTGAACAACCACACTTAGTTATTTCATTGATCCAGACGGCCATACGCACCTCATTTAGCATCAATTACATTTCAGATTTTGTTATAGGTCGTGGGAGGTTGTACGTAAGCTATAGGCCTCTCCCTAAGACATGTGAAGAGAATTTATCAAGTGTGTGTGTGTATGTAAAGACTAGGCATGTGAATGTTAGTAGGATGCTTGCTTAATTTGTTGAACAAA
>ML838254.1:0-21461 GCA_009831015.1 Picea engelmannii | reverse complement strand
CTTTCACCACCTGTCTTATATTTTACGTTTTGAACACGAAGTGGGGGAAATCAGTGGTAGTAAGTATACCAGGGATGGTATCTGTGTAAAATTTGCAGTGGAGGTCTGTCAACTTGTTTTGATTACCCTGGATCAACCTTTTCTTAACTTTCAAAACAACTTAGCCCACAGGGAAAAAAGGGAAATATTAATTCCAGGGGTCTTCCTTCGAGCAAGCCTAAATATTTAGAAAAATGTTAAGAAACCTAGGAGAGTCGGGATTGGCCTAAGCATAACTTTGTTTAGTCAAAGAGTGAGGAGTTATGAGGACTGGCTTACCTTTTAAGAACTGTTTTTCATCTTCCAAAGCTAAGACGTAATCTCTTCTCCCTCTATGGGAAACCCGGAAAGATGCTTGGTCTTTTAAGAAGGAAAAACCGAGGGTAGAAAGGGGCAACGGAGAAAGACTTGGAAAACGAAAAACAGGGATCATGAATTAAACCCAACTCTTGGAACTCTTTCTCGGAGACGCTTTTCTCTCTTTGTTTATTTTAATTACCTCTTATCTTATTTTAGGTGAAACTCATAGGACCTAGATTTTGAAATCATTCTTTTAGTGAAATATCACCTATGAGGCAATCACCGCACTTTAAAACCTTTGTTTGAAAAAATAGACTTCTCTAGAATTCATACCTTCGCCTTACCATTTTCGTTCTCTGTTAAAATAACGAAAAATCTTTTCTATCACCTATTTTCGGCCAATTTATCTTCTGATATATGGTCGTCCATTTGCTCCATTCAGTTGTTTGGGCTGCAAGTCGAGATCCTGTAAGGGAACAATACAAAGAGTATCAGGGCTTTTTAAAAGAAATGAATGTATTGAAAATTCGTATTCCTACTTCTAGAAAAACATTGACCTATTTTATTTTTTTAAGCGATAGTAGACTTACCAAAGAAAATTATGAAAAAATAAAAATAAATAAAAAAACACAAACCGGTATATACAATGGGAAATTTGGAAACCAATTATTCCATATAGTGTTTTAAATAACGCCCGTTGACAGGGGCGTTGAGGATTTTACCGTCCAAATTCTTTAACAGAAATGAATTTTTTCCTTCAGGAGTTGTTACCTTGAATGGTCCATACCAAATATGATTGAATTTACCATGTTTTGTCGAGTCCTCCTTCCTAGCATCCCATTTTAAAACCAAATCTCCGGGGAGAAAATCTCTGTCTTTGGCCTTACGATCGAATAGCGCTTTCATGTAATCCTGATATTTCTGCAACCTTTCGTCCACTTCGGCCCTATGTTGTTGGACTTCAATCAGCTGATTTATCCTTCTTGTGACATGATTTGGTTCTTCCTTCTCATCTTGCCAAAGTTTCATTACGGGAAGCGCTAGATTTATAGGTAACACTACGTCGGTTCTGTACACCATTTGGAAAGGAGAAGTGCCGATAGACTTTTTCGTCCCTATCCAATTTTCCCACAGAGCGTATTTCAAATGCACATGCCAAGATTTCTTGTTTTCGCTCAACACTTTCTTAATTATATTGATTAGGCTCTTGTTTGAAGACTCGGCTAGACCATTTCCCTAAGGGTAGTATGTCGTGGAATGACCAAGCACAATATTATATTTTTGGCAAAAACTGACCATAGCCATAGATTTAAAAGCCTGTGTGTTATCTATGACTGTCTTTCAAGGGCAGCCAAATCTAGACAAAATGTTCTCTTCTAAGAAATCTATTACCACCGAGTCTATAGCCCTTCTAGTTGGAATATCTTCCACCCATTTGGTGAAGTAATCTGTAGCAGTCAAGATCCATCTATGTTGAGCGCTAGAATGAGGATTAATTTCGCCTATGAAATCTAATCCCCATTGCTGAAAAGGAGCTTTTGTTTTGACCGGAACCAATGGCATTGTTGGGAGTTTATGCTTGCCTGCAAACAATTGGCAAGGGTTGCAAGCTTGGACCTTGGCATTGACATCTGAGAAAAGTTTGGGCCAATAATATCCTGCCCTCAGGATCTTATAAGTCGTTGCCCTCCAGGCGTGATGTCCTCCACACACTCCCTCGTGAAATTGGCTTATGACCTTCTATGTTTTTGATTCAACAAAACAAACCAACAGGAAGCCAAGTGGGTCCTTCCAATATAATTGTCTTTCAGATATACAGTACTTGACCGCATTCAACTTCAGCGTTCTGGCTTTGGATGGGGGTAAGTTACTTGGGCACTTCAAGGTCAACACGTAGGACAAGATGTCTTTGTACCAATCTGATGAAACAAACTTCTCTTCGATTCTGACTTCAATTATTTGTTCATCGAGCTCGTTCATGTCCACACACTCTTCACCTCCCTGTAAGCCATTTATTTCGAGAGCTCTGAAATTTGATTCAGCTAAGAGTTTAGCTAAACCTTGCCCCTTTACTAGTCTTGTTGGTTTTATCTGTAATTCAAATTCTTGAATTTTGGCAAGCCATCGTTCTCTTTTGCCATCACTGTCGGATTGAACCAAAATATATTTTATGGAGCTAGTGGGTACATATGCAATCACCTTAGAATGCAACACATAGGTTATGAAAGCCTTTAATGCCTTCACCATAGCATATGCTTGTTTTTCCATTATATTATATCTAAGTTTGACGTCTCTAAGACTTTTGCTAAAAAAGGCTATCGGTTACTCGAAACCTTCTTCATTTTTCTGGAGGAGTACCACGGCAAGTGTGTGTTCGGAGACGAATGAGAAAATAAGAAAATCCTTTAGACAATCAGGGCTTGCTAGTATGGATGCCTCGCTTATAACCTTCTTGATGCATGCAAACGATGCTTTAGCTTCTGCTGTCCATTTCACTTCGCTATTTTTCTTCAGCATATCTGTGATCAATTTCACGATTTCAACAAAGTTTGGAATAAATCTCCTCAAAAAAATTATTTTTCCTAAGAATGACTGAATCTCTTTTACATTCCTAGGAATATTTATTGTGTCTATAGCTTCAACTATTTTAGGGTCAATTCTAATTCCATCTTGAGACACAATATGGCCCAAGAGTTTACCTTCTTGCATAGAAAAGTGAGACTTTTGGGGGTTTAAAGACAAACCAAACTTGCGGCATTTCTCAAACATCCACTTGAGATGTATCAGATGATCTTCATCAGATTTAGAAAAAATGGTTAGATCATCGAGATAGATAACCACAAATTTGTCCCTTTCGCTAATGAAAGTGATATCCATAGCACGTTGAAAAGTAGCACCTGCATTCATTAAACCAAAAGGCATCTTGTCATACATAAATGTACCCCAAGGGGTGGTGAAGGTTGTTTTTTCTTTATCGTGTTCACTGATGGAAATTTGATTGTACCCAGAAAACCCATCAATCATCGACATCCTATTTGCCCCAACTACTTTTTCTAAAACGTGATCCATTTTGGGTAGGGGGTAATTATCTTTGAGGGATGACTTATTTAGATTTCTGAAATCGACACGCAGTCTAATTTCCCCGTTTTTCTTTCTAACCAGGACTAGGTTTGCTACCCAATCAAAGTATCTTAGTGGTACAATTATTTTTGCATCCAGGAATTTTTTGACTTCCTTTTCGATCACGAGAAATAAAATAGGATTGATTTGTCTGAGTTTTTGTCTAAAGGGCTTGACACCAGGCTTCAGGGGTATCTTATGTTCGATCACAGAGGTGTCATAGGTTCTCGGCTCTTCATATGACCAAGCGAAAACATCTTTGTACTTTCTAAGCAACTTCACGTATTTACTTTTGGTCTCTGTGGACAGATATTTGGATAGTTTCACCATCCGAGGGTTTCCTTTAGTACCTATGTCACAGTCCTCAACCTCTTCAGGTTGAGGCTATAGAGTGGATATTGAAGGGATATCATCTTGATTGAATAATCTTTCCAAGGGAATTAGGCCCTTGGGGATCTGGTTATTTTTAAGCACGAGCATTCGGTGATTCACGATTTTATCGTGAAACTCTTGAGGATCCTCACCTTCCTGCATGATCCAAATAGGATCATTTTGGTTTTCTTGATCAATATGTATTTCGGAAAACTCATCTATTGATTCTAAAAATTTGTGTAGTTGTTCATCATCCTCAAAGACTTGCCAATGTTGTATGTTATTCAGTATAGAAGGTCGGTGCCTCATTTGTATGTGGTACTTAAGTTTAAACACGGTGGGAGGTGTGAATGTTGAGGCTGCTTTGGCTAACGCATCAGCCTGTTGGTTTTCAGTTCTTGGAATGAAATGAACATTGACAGAGGAGAAGAAATTGTCGATCAGATCCCAGACGCAATTCCTGTAGGACCTCAACCTAGGATGTTTGGCCCGGTACTGTCGGTTTACTTGTTTTATAATTAGCTCAGCGTCACCAAAGACTTCGAGATTTTTTATTTTCATTCTCCTAGCAGCTTCTAACCCTAACACTAAGGCTTCATACTCACATACATTATTTGTGCAGTCCACATTTCACCGTAGCCTATAGGAAAAGGGGATTACAAATTGATCATCAGGAGCCACAAGGAGTGCCCCTGCTCCGGCTCCAAAATAGGATGAAGCACCATCAAAAAACTTCTTCCGTACACCAGTATTATATACGTCTTTTTTAATTTTTTCTTTTTCTGTTTTTTCTTCTGTACAACTTTCGTCTACATCTACATCAATATCGTCATCAATGGATAGGATACAACTACCTAAATCTTGATCAACAATATATACAGGGTGGTTATTTGGGTTATGTGGATCACCTGCCGTGAAAGCCAATCTAGTTTCTTTGTATAAGCGTGTGTATTGTCCCCCAAAAACTGGAATCGTAGCATATGTCATGTCAAGTTGGAGAGATCCTCCAAACTTGGCACCCCATGACCTAGATAACAGCATACCATATTTCGAAGGGATATCAGTGACCACTACATCCATAAGAATGTTTTTTGCAGGTATTTGTGCCAGACTTACCACCAGGTCTTTAATCATACCTATGCATTTGACTTTTCTCGAATCAAATGAATATAAATCTCCATAAGGCCTAGTGATTTCGAGACCTAATTTATCCATAATGGCTTTAGGCATCACATTGTGGGATGCTCCAGAATCTAGCATGCATTTATGGAGTAGGTGATCGAACAAGGTTAACTTGATATAGAAGGGAGCAACAGTGTCTCTCGCACCTTCGAAATGCAGACCAAAAACTATGTTCGGCTTGTCATCTTCTAAGTTGATGACATCGGCTTGGCTTT
Organism: Picea engelmannii; assembly: GCA_009831015.1. Lineage (NCBI taxonomy): Eukaryota > Viridiplantae > Streptophyta > Pinopsida > Pinales > Pinaceae > Picea > Picea engelmannii. The sequence continues at coordinate 16,233 of ML838254.1, read as the reverse complement.
TGTCTTCTGAAAAGCTAATCATTTTGGCAATTTGTTTTTTGTATATGGGATTTTTAGGCATTTCAACAAGTGGGATAGGGATTTTGATTTTGTTTATTTCATTTTCCAGACTAAAATTTCCTAGGGCCTTGTTGCTCTCTATGTTTGGGGCCTCCATTCCTTTCTTTTTAGCTTTTCTTTGTGGTGCGGATTTAGTTTCACTCACAGAGACCTGTGTTTTTGCAGCGGGTGTTCCTACTGACTTTGGCTTGACAGGTTGCGTGTCAGCAGTTTGGTTTTTTGCAGTCTGTTTGTCAGCAACCTTTGGAGCCGCTTCATTAGTTTCGCCCCTAGGCAAGATATTTTTTGTTGGGGCGGTTGGAAGGGTCTTCTTCCTAGGTCTTAAATTTTATTTCTCGTGTAGTTTGGCTATAATATCATCTGCGATACCCTGATAGGACAAATCCTCAGAAGTATCGTTGCTAACATTGTCTTCCGATCTAATTTCTTTATTTAAGGAGTTTTCGTAATCTTGTCTTGATAAATAGGGTGATTTACTATCGTCGCCAAGATTATTTATATCCTCATCTAACTCTTCAAAATATTCTAGGTCTTCCTCTCCAGTAAAGTTTTCACTTTTGAAGGGGGTTGGGATTTTTTTATCTTCATTCTTAATTGTTTTCTGTGGGGCCTGAGGATTAGGATTCCTTCTAAAATCCTTCCTAGGAAAATTATCCATTTTTTATTTATCTAGTTCCATTTTTGAGATCTTATTTGAAAGTTCTCTAATTACCCTAGCCATCTCGTCTATTTTATCTCCCGAGGATTTACCCGATCCTGAGGATCCACCTTGTTCTTTGAATTTCCTATTTTCTTTGTTCCCGGTTTCTATTTTTTCTTTTAATTTCCCTGATGCCATCATGTTCGATTCGATTTCAAGAGCATCATCTTGCATTTATGTGAGATCTGTTGACCTTCTTTCTCTCAATAATAGAGCAAAATCAGGATCAAAAGCTCCAGCAAAAGTCACCTTTGTTGCGGGTTGAGAAGGTTTGACCTCAATCGGGATTTTATTATACAACTTGCTAAACCTTTGTGTGAACTCTAGAACAGATTCTGAGTTTTTCTTTCTAAGGGCTCTGAATTCAGTTAAGTAATAGAGGTGGTCCCTCCTCTCCCCCCATTGTCTAATAAAAGTGTTTTCAAGTTCTTCATAGGATCTTAGAGATCCGGCTGCTAAGGCTCAAAACCAGGTCCTCACCTGTCCTTTGAAAGTCTGAACGAGGAGTCTAGAATAGACATCTTCGTGTTCGATTCTGAGGATGTCGGCAAATTGGACAAAAAAATTTATGTGCTCTTGAGCGGTCAAATCTCCTTCCCCTGTAAATTTGGGAAGGTTTTTCATATAATTTTTGGGAAGGTCGTGTAGGGGCACTGGGAGGACAAGGGGGGCATATCTAGCAGCTACTTTAGCAAAGATTCCAGGAAGCGGTGCTTGGCCGCCTGCCGGTCCTCCTGGGGCACCACCCCTAGCTCTAGCACTTCTGTGTGCAGCCATTGATAGATTTGAGGCTGAAGCTCAGAATGTGTGAGGAGAAGGCTCACAAAAATCTGGGGAAAATACCTCAGGAAAAGAGAACATATTTTATGAGAGGGGAAGCGAGATGGATCTCTAAAGTGTTTCTGTAACGTTCAACTGCGTAAAACTAGCCTGACAAATAGTATGTATGGGTGAAATGATTTGTCTAAGGGATCTTTGTGATTTTAAAATCTTTTCCGGATCAGAGACTGGCAAGGTCTGCTTGTCGTCTGGGTTCTTTCTGGTGTTCTTTCGGCTAATAGCCAGTTTACTTGTCGTGGAGTCACCAAGTGAAAAATAAAGGTAGCCTTAGAAGGTTTTCTATCTTTGTTCACTATCAAAGAAAGAAAGTGTCAATGTCATCCTTCCCAAGGAAAAGTTGTGTTTCTTCGTTTCCTCGACAATGGCGCCAAAAAAATGTTGTTCCTGAGTTTATACTTTAAGGCTCTAAAGTATACCGTCAAGGCATCCGAAAAATAAAGAGAATTAAGGAGTAAGAATCAATTACGAAGGGTGAATCAGAGTTGGTTTCTCAACTGTCTCTGTCTATCTTCCCATTGTTCTTGGATGTTGATTTCTCTCTCAATAACTGCCCATGAACGTTCTAATTCGACTCGGGAAGTTGTTGTTTGCAGGATAGTATTAAATAAGTTCAAAGCAATACTAGTTTGATCCTGTAGGCTAGGTTCTATGTTAGGTTGTCTATTGCTTGGGACAGTCATGAGGATTAAAATTTTATTAAATTATTAAAAGTTTTAAAATTTGTTGCTTCAGTTCTGTGGGATGAAATAGAAAAGGAATTTTGGAACTCAAAATAATAACATAATAACAGTAAAGGTCGTTTCCTATACTTGAAGTAATTTGAGAATATTAAAATAAAAACAAAGTAACATTGTTGGAGAATATGAGGCTTTAATCGTGAAAGAATCTCATATCATAACAGAAAAAGAGGAGAAAAACAAAATTTCTAATGAAGTATAAGATATAACCATCCAACAGACCTACAGGTCTTGAAACTGCTGATAGCAATCACAGAGGAAAAACTGTAAATGATTAGATAATCAAATAAATTCAAACTACAGTAGAATTTTGAATTAAACTATAGCTGATCATTCATTAGAAAAACATGGAATGAAAGATATTGAAAACAGAGTGAAGGAACACATAGCTTCAAGGTGACAAAATTCAGAATCCCTTCTGCATTATCTATATCATTGTAAATCGGAAAACTTCTAATACAATCGGCTCCCAAAAAAGAAAAAACCTTTTCTCAGTCTTGTGAAATTATATTTATACATGATCACCAAAAAAATTTCTCGTTGGCAATTAACTAATTTCTAAACACTAACAGTTACATGAATGAGCAATGTTGACCCATTTACATTTCTATTTTAACTACTTTATTATTTCAATGATGAAAATATCCAAAACAATATTTCATGTATGCGTTGATGAACTTCCTTCTTCTGTTTTAAGACAGCAAATACATTTTCCCAAAAATTGCACCAAAACTTTGGGAGCTTCTAGAATATCTTTCGCCTCAAATTAGAACTTTCTCTGTAATTCAGATAGACGGTCTTCGATTATATTTCTTATGAACTTAATAGTTTGCAACTTTAAGTTTGACATCACTATCCATTTGTCGATTTGAGTAACATTGATTTCTTTTATTTGTGGGATTTCTCCCTGAATTTCTTCCAAATCCTCCTTGAATCTTAATTGATGCTTAACAATGTTAATTTCTCCTAACAACCCTGGACAGTTGTTCCTTCCAATGTTCAATGAAGCTTCCTCTAAAAGGTCGAAAATTCCTTGACAGTCGTCATTAACTTCTCTGGTTATTCTCTTGTTTTCTACGAGGTTTGTCTCCCATACTTTGATTATTATATCACCTTTAACCTGCTCTGAAACAGATAGCTTCTGAGTCTCTCTGACCTCCTCTTTTGTTGAAAGAGCCATTGCTTTTTGAAAGGTTGTTCTGGCTACTTTCACTTCTCTCTCTTTCAGGAGAATATTCTCCAAGGATTTACTTGTTTCCTGAAAGTAATTTTGAATAAATTTCAGATTAAAGAACACTCCTTGTTGCTCTTTTTCTATCTTTGTATGTATTTCCAACACCTGGGCTTGGAAGATTTCAAGTTCTACCACTTGATTTTGAATGGAATTAATCTTATTTTGTAATTGTTTATTCATTTCATCTTGTTGTAGGACCTATGCTTGAGTGACCTGTATCTTCATGTCTGCTTCATCAAAGCTTGCTTTCAGTTTTTGAATCTCTTGAATGTCATTGAATCTAGCTCGCTCTAGACCCTTTTTTATCTCCTGACTGATATTGCTTTCAGTCTCCTTTAATTGATTTTGTAGTTGAGCTATCATCTGATCTTTTTGTTGCAACATAGTTCTCAAATTACCCACAGAGTATAAATTTGTCGATGCTAAGGATCCCATTGTCCCTGTTATTTCTGTAGCAAATTCCCCCTCTTCAAGTTTTTGTCCATCTACAATGATCTTGTGCTTTTTTACCATCATGTTTCCTCTTGGATGCATTTCCTGTTTCAGGATAGCCTTCCTATTTTTACTAAAAAAGCAATCAGAGGAATGAATCTCATCCCTAGAAATAGGCTCAAGATCACTAACATATAGAGCTCCCTCTTGGGGATTTCCATAGGTAGACTGCAATGGGGTCAAAGAAGTAAAGGGACTTCCAAGTTCTGTCGATGGTGTTCCTCCTACTTTTTTAGGAAAATTCTCAGGGATTTCTGAGGGTGTTTCCAACTCCTTTCCTTTCCCTGCTTCTAATTTTTTTGTCTAAGGAGCTTACGTTTCTTGTGAAGGCATTTCAATCTCCTTCATCTTTCCCTTTAGATTTTCTTTATCCTGTGCATCTGTTTCAAAACCTGGGGAAGGCCCTTCCTGCTCTAGAGGAGGGGTCATGGATTCGCCCTACAAAACCTTTGGCAAACAACTTCGCCTGTGACTTTGGAAGGACATGAAACCAGTCTGTAAGTCGGGTGATAAGGCCCGTACCCTGTTCAATACCTCCTCATAGGTTTTAACCTCTTTGAATATATCATCGTAGACATATTTTTCGTGTTCATAAGCTTTCATATTGCAGTGCATCAAATGTTTGTTTACTAATTGATAAGGGTCATGTTTTCTGTGTTCGATATATACTAGTTTAACTTATTCAAGTGCTTCGGCTTCCACTTTAGAATGGCCTAGGTTTAACAATGAAAATTTTAAGACATGTACAGGGAAGATTGGCCAAGACTTCTTTTGAGTTGCCTTTAGCTCTATTCCAATACCAACTTTCACTATTTGGTGTGCTACCTCCCTCAATACCAGTCTGTCTGAGAGGAATTTTGGAAGTGCATGAGGGGGGATTGAACACCCATAAACTGTAATGTAAGAGAAGTTTTCATCAATGAACCAGTTGGCAATTGCTTTGAGGTTTTCTGAGACTGGCTCATAAATGCGAGGGGGTTCATAGCCATAAAACATCTTATGCATTGGAATTACTATGAAATGAAAAATTTCATAAAATGCATTCTTAGCATTTTATTCCCATAGCAAAAAATGATACTCATGAATGGGTTCAGAGCAGGTTATGTTCCAACTCCAATTCATCAGGGGAAATGGAGTCACAAAGCAGATTGCATCCATGATGTACGCCGACATGTAAAATGCCACTGGCTGACCTTTAGATCTTGCAACTCTGTAATTTGAAATTTCTTGGGCTAGGTTATCAAACAGAATCTTGCTCCACTTAAAAGTGTATCCTTCTGATGCTTCTTCTAAAAAGGGCACCCATTCTGCAGGAAAATGGCAGGGATTCTTTTTCCCGAAAAGTCTACACAACATAATGGCTACATAGACCATGTCCTCATTCAAATATGTTGTGGCATAAACCCCATGGTTATCGACCCTAAATTTTGATGGACATCTCCACCATTCTCTGATTAAATCGGGATAAGTCCGGTCTGCCTCAATACACTCTTTCCTTTGAAATTCAGCTAAAAACTCGGCATTATAAATGTGCTTAGGATTTGGTGAGAGTTTATACATTACTTGTATATGCTATGGCCTGAATGAGTCGACAACAAACGCTTGATCATTTAAAATGCTTCTTGTCGGTATATCGACCTTCTCCAAGGCCCAATTGATCATGTCATTGTATGCCATGAGCCGAGGGCGTGTTGTGATCTTATGAAGCTCCGATTCTGCTATATCCCGAAAGTGATTCTCTGAATCAACAAGAGAATTTTTTAATTCGTAATACAGGAATTCAAAGATTTGTGTCCATGATTTAATTGAGTCGATGGCATGCGGCGTAGTGTCGGATATGATATCTCCTTCTGGGTTACGCATCTCCTCTGTATCTTCACTCTTCTTCGATGCTTTCTTTGGCGCCATAGCTTTATGTTAGAAGGAAAACCTGTCACAGAAAAGAAGCGTATGAGCTTGGCCGAATGTGAATTACCTTTGAAGGATAGAACAAGCATCGGTTTTGGAACACAGATTTTGAATTCACCTTAAACTCATTTTATGACAAAAACACTGACACAGTTGACCTGTAATCAATTACATTTAATGCAAAAAATATTTCTGAGATACACGCAACATTTATCAGTTATCTATTTATTAATGAGGTCGTATTTCGGCAATCCCAAATTCAAAATTCGAAAGATTTCATTCAACGGTACCAAAAATAAGAAAAGACCTAAGAAGTTTAATTACCATTAATCGTGCTTCTAAAACGGGGTTAATTCAATCTAAACACAGATTATGAGTCGAAACTTCGCATTTCGAGATTTTGGGGATCATGTTGACAAGAGGTATGTTATCACTGAACTCCGATTCCCGAAAGTGCGAAATCACGATAAGATTAAGTTAATCCTTAACTTTCGTATTAGTAAATTAATTAATCAGGATTTAAAAATTAACTTCCATTCTTTCGGGGTTTCAGGGATCGTGGATACATGAGGTATGTCATCGATAAACCTGATTCCCGAAATTGCGAAATCACAATAAGATTTAAATAGGCCTTAAATTTCGTATTAATAGATTAATTAATTAGGATTATAGACTAACTTCCAAAACAGGGTTAATTCGGTCTAAACACAGATTATAAGTCAGGACTTCGCGTTTCGATATTTCGGGGATTATGTTGACAAGAGGTATGTTATCGTTGAACCCCGTATCCCGAAATTGCGATACGATTTATTTAATCTTTAATAATTAGTAACTTCCATATTTCGAGAAATCGGGGATCGAGATTCCGCGATTGGATATGTATTAAAACATATGTTCTTAGTAAACCCCGAATCCCAGAAAACTTTTAAAGGTTAGTATCAACTCCTTTAGGTTTTAAGTTTTTAGTGATTTAAAAAAAAATAACTTTACAGAAAGCGCGTCGGGACTTTATAACATTTTTGTTTTTTGCCTTTAATTATTTAAAGAATAAAGCTTGTCGGGATTTCGATACCGGCCTTTTGGAAATGATAGTGAGGGTTATGCTTTATGAAAATCCGAAACCCAAAAAAGGAAGGTTTTAGTCTTGAAGATAAAAAAGTTAAAAATTGTTTCAACACACACGTTCACCTTGTGCTCAGCCACAGGTACGTCCAACTCTGCAGATCACTTTTCTCACTGTGTTAATATGGAGTTCTTCTCAACTCTCTATATGGAGGAGGTCATCTCTACGTTCCATCTCTGTCTCAGATAGGAACCACACACCATTCTTAGGGGATTTCTCTTAGGTTTGTAAGCTGGAGAAAGTCTCACATAGCTGCAATGATCCACATCTCACAGGTTTGTAAGCTAGAGAATGTCTCACATAGATGCAATCATCAACACTCCCTCTTAGCTAGGGAGGCATTCTTCATCATGTCAAGTCTCACATGGATGTACTTTGAACTTTTTCTTGGTTGGAGTCATCAACACTCACTCTCAACTAGGGAGGCATTCTTCACCAAGTTAGTTTGGTGAAGATGTTTGCAATCTGCTCATGTGTAGGAAGGTACTGCATCATATCTTTGATATAAGGATACTTCATCTCATTGTTTTTCAATCCATCAAGAAACACTGGGTTCTCAAGGATATTTACACACGGCTCTTGGTTATGATCATACGATCCATCTCATGGTCAAGTAAATCTGTCATAAGCTTGTGAAGCCACATTGCTTCGCACGCTTGATGCTATATGATCTACCTCTGTGGTACTCAAGGTCACATAGTTTTGTTTCCTGCTGCATCGAGAAACCATGGCAAACTTCATGGTCGAACAACAACTGAATGTGCTCTTTTGGTCCACTGTACTTTCTGTTCAATCTGAATCGGCATATCCTGAAAACTCAAGTTCACACTGGAGACATATCTCAGGCCATATCCAACTATGCCTCATATATATCTCAATACATGTTTTGTTGTTGTCTAGTGAGTCTGTCTTGGTTGACTCATGAAATGACTAAGCACATTCACTTCATGGCATGAATCAAGTCTAGTGTTAACCAAATACATCAATGATCTAATCAGTTTTCAATCAGTCTTGTCTGAATCATCATCAATCTTTTTCTTTAAATCCATCATGGTGGATTTTGAATTCTTTCATACTTAACTTCTTTAATATTTTCATTGTATATTTTCCTTGACTCAGGAAAATCTCATCGGTCCTCTGTCATACTTCTTGTCCCAAGAAGTAGTGCATCATACTCAGATTCTTCATCTCGAATTAAGAAGTCAAGGATTACTTGTATCCAACAACAAGGCTTTCTGAATAAGTCATCAAAATCATGCTCTCGTTACCAACACTGTAATAATATAGGTTTGAATCAACAACATTCTTGCTAAAATCCAAACTCATCAAGAATATATCTATCTGATATAGTTTCCAACTCATGGATGGTAGTACGGATGGAAGTGTATCGAGTTTATTGGATCAAGTTTCTCATCATAGACAACTCCCTTTGTTTATGAGAAACCTCTGGCTATAGATCTCGTTTTCTATTTCTCGACACTTCCATCAGCTACATGTTTGATCTTATAGATCCACTTGGAAGTTACCACAGACTTCCCTTCTGGTCCCTGAATAATATCTTATACATCATTCTTTAAGATATAGTCGTATTCTTTTGTTATGGCATCTTGCCATACCTATTCTCTTGTTGTTTCTCTAAGACAAGGAGGCTTAGCATCAATGAAGTGGCTCATGATTGAAGGATAGCTCGTAAATCTCTTTTTCTTTCTCAGGATGTGCCTTGAGAGGCTTGTATGTTTCTTTGCCTCTCGTAGAGTGAGTCTAGGTAGGCCTTTTATACCCTACTGCAATATCTCTGAACATATCAACTAGAGTAGTTGGATCAATTGGAATAATGTATGTCTCCCTCTAAATTGTTGAAGGGGGAGAAGGTATTGTCTTACTGTCAATCTCCATCTGACATTATTTGGATCTTTGAAGGACTATCTCTTCTTCAAGGACAACGTCTCTACTTGTCTCAATCTGTCTCTGACCAGGGATGTCGATCTAGAATGTCTTTGAAGATTCACTGTATCCTTTCTTTCTAAAGGATCTAGCTTGGACTTCTTGTCTTTGGGTACATGAATATACGTTGGGCACCCAAATGACCTGAAGTGTTCAATCTAAGGCTTCATTCCGGGGAAGACTTCTTCGAGAGTTTTGTTTTTCAATGCCTGGTGAAGACTCTTGTTCTGAACATATACTGTGGCATGCATGTTCCTTCCCATAGAATCATACAAAGATTCTGATCATGTATTATTGCATTGGTTGCCCCAATGATGGTTCTATTCTTCATCTTTCTCAAATAGTTTTGACTCCCTCTAAGTCAAGTGGCTCCCTCTGAAGGATAAACATCTTCCTTTGATCTTAACCTGTCTGGAACAAGAAAACAAGCGGAACCAAAACAAGAATATCTCCTAAAGGAGAATAATGAGTGCATCTCTAGAATCAAAACAATTCAAGGATTGTTGTCACAGCTACAACACTTACTTGTAATGTAGAAAACTTTAGAAATATAGGTTAGAGGAATGACAATTACAACAATCAAACCTGGAGTTTTCACTTCCAGTTTGTTGTTCCTCTAAATGCACTGAGATCCTTCTGGATCCATGACTTCAGCAAAAGGTTCCTTCGTCCTACAATTACCCTCATGACAATGATACAAATAATATATATACAAGTGCATACCTGAGGGTGCTGATATGATTTTTCCAATGGAACATGGATGATCTTTATCCTCTGACATCTTCATTAAGGAGGTAGTCACAGTGTCACCTTTTTGTATCACCCACAATAAGTCTTCCTTTGAAATCTTGTCTTCCAAGAACTTGAAGTTGCTTGATCCATCAAGCTTATCTTCCATCATAGTTCTATTCATCATAATTTTATATTATTCACAAACCCTTGTCAACTGGGCTAGAAAACCTAACGGCTAGGCTAGGCTAGCACTTTTAGGTTTTATTGGACTTATGATTGCCAACAATAAGCCTTTGAAAGATAGGAGAACATTGGTGAGCTAAAGAGCTCCTTCAATGAGTTGTAGACACCCTAATTCTGAATTTTTTGCAGAATTTAGCAAAACCCTAGAAACCCTAGGGCCAAAATTTCAAAATGCTCGGAATGTCACTCTGAGAGTCTTTGGAGGTGCGTTGGAGGAGGTCATAGTCTCCTATTCCAAAATTATCCCCAACGTTTAAGTAGTTAAGGGCTGAAACACCTTAGTAAGGAGGGTCGTACGGATTTTATGGAAACCCTAGGAGGGTCATATGATTCTGCAGAAAAGAGAGGAGACCGGTAGATGCTTGTGAAATGGGTTCTTCAAGACCTATGCTCTGATACCATGTTAATTTTTCAATGAGATAGGTTAAGCATGAAGTTCATTCCATTTTAGCATTTGTCTTAATCATAAACAATAATGTTGCAGCAACCAAGATCACAAGAAGAAACACCATGCACAAGAACACAAGAAGTATCCTGGAAAACCCTTCTCAACAAGGGAAGAAAACTCAGCCAAATCCTTTTCTATATTATTCAAGAGAAATACCTTCACCACCAATAAGACCTAGCACACAAGAGGGTGCTCAAACCCTAGAATTCTAGTGCCCAAGAGAGGTGTGCACTTTTCCCAAGAAGGTGTACTTGTTGAAATTTCCAAACTCACATGAAAGATGTGTTTCCTCAATGGGGAATTTACCTTTACTTATACTAACATGAACCTATCAACAGAAGTGTCTACTAGCACAATAGGGCCGACCTCACTAGCATATAATATAATTAATATTAACCAGATTAATTATCTTTTACATTAATTACTAGTCACATTAAGGTGGGGTTGACATGTACCCTTTACATTATAATTAGGGTTACAAGCAGGTTTGACTCTTGAACAATATAGCAAGGGATCCTATACACCCACTAGTGCTCATCCACTAGGGGCACATCCATAGGGATGTCCATATCTCTGGCTCACTGCATTACATAGAAGAACCAGTTCTTCACACGTTCACTTGTGCTCGTCCACAGGCACGTCCACTCAACAAATCTTCTTTCCCACTGCATCACACAGGAGAGTCATCTAGAGTTTATCATCAACTCTTCTGCTCAAAGGAGGCTAATACATCATCTTCATTTATGTTCTCATGACAATGCACCCAACACTTTGGGATTTCACACGTTCACCTTGTGCTTAGCCACAGGTACGTCCAACTCTGCAGATCACTTTTCTCACTGTGTTAATCTGGTGTTCTTCTCAACTCTCAGTATGGAGGAGGTCATCTCTACGTTCCAGCTTTGTCCCATATAGGAACCACACACCATTCTTAGGGGCTTTCTCTCAGGTTTGTAAGCTGGAGAAAGTCTCACATAGCTGCAATGATCCACATCTCACAGGTTTGTAAGCTGGAGAATGTCTCACATAGATGCAATCATCAACACCCTTCTGTTTGTGAGTCTATAAACACAAGGGGGGGAATATTTGACCCTCACCTTTTACTTTATGTTATAAAGTCACTTTGACTTTATAACATCATTAATGACAAAGTAATTTAATTTATAAAGTCAAGTTGATTTTATAAATCATTAATGAGGGGAAAAGTAAACTATGGAAACTAAAGTGAATTATGAGATCTAATCTCATCCATTCATTTTGGAGAATGGCCTAGATCCGATCTAAGCCATTGGTTTCCTAGGTTAGCCTAAGGTTGAGGCTAAAGGAGGCAAAGGAAGGAAAATAAGGCTCATTGTTCACTTGGATATTAGAGTGAAGGAGAGGAAGAGAGGAGAAGAGGTTTTGAAGAAGAAGTGAAGTTAGAGAGGGGGCACACCAAGCTTGTGAGAGGGGCGCACTCTTGGTAGAAGGTGTGCATTTCTTGAGGAGGGGCGCACCATTGGAGGTGCACATTTTTTGTGGAGGAAGTTCGCACCAAGTGTGTGGGTGCACTTCATCAACAAGCATTCAAGCAAGAGGCAAGGGCACAAGCAATCAAGAATTTAGGCAAGGGTGCAAATCTTCTTCTAGAAGGCACAAAGGAAAGGGGGTGCATAAGTCCAAAAGGGGCACAAATTTCAAGGAACTCAAAAGAAAGCTTGAGAGGAGATTGCTCTTGTATCATGTTTCATTGTTTCATTTCCTTATTGTAGAATTTGCTTGAGAAATCCATAATACATCTACTCTCTTATTGTTTTTCCCCATGGGGATTTTTCCAGGGTCATGTTGACCAAAAACACTTGTGTTCATTTGACATGGTTTTCTTATTTACTTTCATCATAAAAGTGTAAAATATCTAGAGGAGTATTTTCTTTTTTAGTGCATGTTTAAAGGCTAACTTGGATAGAAAAACTATCCTTCTTAAAACCCTAAACAAGAGGCACTAAAAGGAAGATTATGTGGGCCAAAAGATCATACCTATTGGTTGTCCTAAAAACAGTGAGAAATCAGATTTGAAACCCTTGAACTTAGTGCCCAACAAGAGATCAAATGACAAAATTGTTGGAAAGCTTTAGGATCCTCATATTTCTTCATGGTATCAGACCCTAAGGGCACAAGAGGTGGTTGATTTTTGTGAAAAACAGTTGGCATATTTTTACACAGCTTGGGAGCTTCATTTTCACACTTGAGTTTTGTGTGTTGGAGGTAGATTTTTGTTGTTCAGTGTTGCTCAGTTTTGTTTGGTCGGTTTAGCATCAAATGGAAGCCATGTTGGTGCTAGGTTTGAGGGTGGAGGATAGGCTACTGGGGGCTAGCAATTGGTCTCCGTGGAATGCCAAGATTGTCTTGATTCTGGAGGAGGGAGAGCTATAGGATATTGTGGAGAATCGCGTAGTACCTCCTACATATGCAGTGCTCATGGTTGAGTTCCGGAAGAGGAACATCAGGGCCAAGACGATTATCCTTGATGCGGTCAAGGACCATGTCATACCTCATGTGTCTGGTAAGGACTTCACATTTCATATGTGGAATTCCTTGTGTGGTCTTTACCAAAGCCCTAACTAGAACCGGAAGATGGTGCTCTAGGAGAAGCTGAGGGGCACCGAGAGGATGAATATAGATACAGTTACATCATTCTTCATGATATTTTCTCAGATTCGTGATGAGTTGGTAGGAGTTGACGAAATAGTAGATCCCTCGGAGTTGGTGAGGACATCCTTAAATGGATTTTCCAAAACTTGGGAGAGTTTTGTGCGAAGCATCGTGGCTAGAGAACATATGCCTAGTTGGGAGAGGCTCTGGGATGACTTTGTGCAGGAGGAGCTTAGAGTTATCTCTAGATCCACTAGCTAGCAGCGTGGTGGGGATGGTGATGAGTGTGATCTTGATCTTTTGGCAAAGGGAAAGAAGAAGACCAAGTAGGGCCCCAAGGGTGGGTACAAGAAGCAGCAACGGAGAGGAGGTGAGCAGTAGAAGGACATGAGCAAAGTTAAATTCTTTGCATGTCAGAAGATGGAGCACTATGTTGGGCAGTGTCCCAATGGGAAGAAGAAGAAGAAGAAGTAGGATGGCACTGCAGCGACAGCAAAGAAGGATGAGTTTGTCTCTCAGTTTGAGAGGGAGTGCTCCTTGATAGTACGTTGTTAGATAGTTGAGACACCATCCCACATCCGATACATTGATAGTGGAGCATCGAGTCACATGTCAGGTGTGAGAGAGCACTTCACTGATCTCAGAGATCCAGAGATTAGGTTGGAGATAGTGCTTGGAGACAACATCATTGTCAGGGCGATCGCACGTGGAACAGTCTCCTTTTAGAGGGAGTTGATGCCACCCTTGGTGTTCAGGGATGTATTGTATGTCTCGGGGTTGAAGAAGAATCTTATTTTGGTTTCCTCCATTCATGATAAGGGGTATGAAGTGTACTTCAGAGGGACATAGGTCCTCATTCACCATAAGGGGTCCAGTGTCACTTCTGGAAGAGTGATTGGGACACGAGAGGGGAACCTGTATAGATTGTTTTTTCAGCCTTTGCATTCCTTGGCGACTAACAGTAGCAGCAGTCAGTTGTGTGAGTTTGCAATCAAAGGATGGCTCATTTGCACCATGGAGGTTTGAGATCGCTAAGAGATATTGTGACAGGAGTGCCAAAGCTCAACATTGAGCACCAGGAGGTGTGCAGAGGGTGTACTCTTGGGAAGTACACTAAGACTTTTTTTTCCCAGCAGTGATAATAGATCAGCTGGGGTACTAGATTTGATACACACAGATGTGTGTGGGCCCATGTCAGGTGTTTCCTTGGGTGGTTGTGAGTAGTATGTTACTTTCGTAGATGACCACTACATGAAGACCTTGATCGTTTTCCTGAATACCAAGAGTGAGGTATTTAAGAGGTTCCAAGAGTTCAAAGTTCTTGTGGAGAACCAGACAGGAAAGAAGATCAAGGTATTGCAGTCAGATAATGGAGGTGAATATACCTCCATAGAGTTTGTAGACTTTTGTACCCAGTAGGGTATCAGAAGGCAGTTGATTGTTCCTTACAACCCATAGCAAAATGGGGTTGCAGAGAGGAAGAACAAGGCCATAGTTGGTGCAGCAAGATCAATGTTGCAAGATCAATAATTTCCATTCTACTTGTGGGCATAGGCTTGTAGTATTGTAGTATACATGCATAACAAGAGTCCTCGTAGAGCTTTGGGGAGGAAGACTCGTGAGGAGGCCTTAACTGGGAGGAGGCATGATGTTGAGCACCAACGCATATTTAGGTGCTCGACATTCTCTCATGTCCCCTCAGAGAAGAGGACAAAGCTAGATCCCACAACAGAGTATGGAATTCTAGTTGATTACTCAGAGGTCTCTAAGGCCTATTGGATCTACATACTAGCACTGAGGAAAGTGGTGGTGAGGAGAGATATCAGATTCGAGGAGGGAAGAGCATTCAAAATATCTCTTGAGTTGAGAGATAGAGTTGAGGAGGTCCTGCAGATTCAGAGTGATGCATCTCAGGGGACACAACCTTAGGTGTCGAGTACATCGAGTTAAAGGGTGACTGGTCCACCCATTACACTTTCAAGTTCATTGTTGTCGAGTATACATATAGTTGGTGTAGGTGTTTCAAGGTCATAGACTGCTTTGCAAAGATCTGTGCATGAGACTCAGGGGCATGAGGAGACTACACTGCTAGAGGTCACTTCAAGGAAGAACAAATCGAGATGGTTTCAGGAGACCCTAAAGGAGGCCAAGGAATATGTTGGAGAGACTCAGAGGTTGATAAGAGAGAGTAGAGAACTAGAGAGGTTTGGGCCCTACTTGGCTATGGTGATGAGCATTACAGATTTAGAGCCCACTACATTTGCTCAGGCCGTAGATCAACAGGTATGGAGACAGGCCATGTGATGCAGCCACCCTCCCCTCCTAGGGTTCTGCGACCTCCCAATCTAGGATCTTTCTTTCTGTTGAGTCTAATCAACTCTTCGGGCTCCTACTTGAACCCAAATCAACTTGTATAGGCCCCCTTTTCTCCTAAGGCGCATGTCCTGTGGAACCTGCAGGCCCTTTCTCTAACACTCTTGGCACTTTTCAATTCGCGGGCGCTAGCTCCTTTCCATTAGCCCATTCCTAGATGTGACCTCGGGCTATGACCTCACATAAACACACGATTGTGGAAGCAGCCTAGAGTGGTTTGATACCACACCTATTTTCTCCCCGCAATTTACCTCCAACTGCCACGTATCCCTTTTCCAATACTCTGGTTTCAATTGCGGCCCACTCTCAGATTTCTAATGTCCGAGCACTTTATGGCCCGCAATCAAGCGTGATCGTTGATCTTCAATCTCGGGCGATGCCTCTTGATCAACGGCTACAATCTGTCTCTTCTTTCCTTCCTTCTCTCCAGATCACACATTCTCAAATCCTTATGATCTATCGACGCGTGTCCCTTTCAAATCAACGGTCGTGATTTGCTTTGCAATTTGGGTTTCAGAGTTTTCAACTCTCAAACCTTACTTTCTCCGCAATGACTATATTCTGAAATGGAAGATCTGCTGACACCTATCCTTAGCAAACGAACGACTCAGATGAATCCCTTCTCTCCACCTTCAGGACTTCTCGTTCAACACCCTCCACCTTTTTTTGGAGTGACTTTCTCCGCAATGGTAGATCTCCCACCATGTGTCCTCCTCAAATCGACGACTTTGGTCCACTTCGAGACTTCGACACTTTCAACCAAGACCA
>ML838253.1:32210-44961 GCA_009831015.1 Picea engelmannii | reverse complement strand
CATGTAAGGTTGTAAGAATACACTTAAACGCATGCCCCACACATTGCATTAAAACTATGGCAGTGATTAAACAAATGAGAGTGAATTAGATGCTATCCAGCAATCAAAATCGATGTGCAAACAATAAGAAAAATTCATTGTTGTAGCTACATTTAATATGCAAGGAATAGTATTGGCAAAAGTTTTACCCGACAAGAAAAGACACACCAGTGAAATAAGTAAAAGGGTTGTATATTGTGGTGTACACATCATCAAATAATTTAGTGAACGAAACCCTTGGTCTTGGTGTGTAGATTCCAAACTTGGACTCAATTAAAGAAGTATAGATTATTCATATTCTTTTTATGAGGAAAAGAAACAGGTGAGCCTTCAACTCAAATAAAATATAGTGATAGTGATTGGACAATGTGAAACATTGTTTCCAAACCATCAATTGTTGGAAAACATTTTTTTGGGCAAGCAATGGATGATGGGAAAACAAATCTAACAAGATTAACCACAACGTGGGCTTTTATTGCATTTTGTGCTCTAACAGTGATGCAAACTGAAAGATTCAATACTTTGTCTAAGTTAAATTGGTGATTAACCATGTTAGTCCAACGCCTGAACAAGGGTGGTTTTGTCATTCCAGCATCTAAAAGTGTCAAAATAGAGAGGTTGTTGAAGTTGCTTGAAGGACAAAACCCTATATCCAATCATACTAAAACCCTAAGTGGGCAAAAAGATTCATGAAGACAAGGTCAACAGGAAGGTTTGAGTCAGATGCTTTTGTGAGATGGGCTCTTAGACACATGTATATGAAATGCAAGAGTTTTGAGATTGTGCACCAAGTGTTTGAAAAAATGTGTGAGAGAGATGTTAGTTTTGTTGAAAGCCATGGTTGCCGAATATGCTCAGAATTGACATCCAAAAGTCCACCAACGATTAAAATCATACTCATATTCTAGTTATGGGGTGTGAGATTTGTTGTGTGATCTATTCAGCGCTGGAGTGATGGAAAACCTGAAGGTGAGGATTTGCCCAGCATTTTCTGTGGTAAATGTGGGGTAAGAACCCAACGATCTCAGTCATGTTATAGCTCCAGCTTCTCCTCCAATGGAAACAATGAATTGGTCAAGTTTTCCAAAGAAGATGTTTATGAATAAATCTGAAGGGGAAAAATGAGTTCAAATACAAGGTGCAAGTCCATGTTGAAATATTTTATTTTAGTTATTTGTGGCTGCTCTTTGAATGTAGATTTGAGTAGGATTTGGTTATGTGATAATGATTTGTGGTTCAAATAGGTGAAATGTGAATGAATGGTGAACAATATCAATGAACTCTGAGCTTGCATTTACTCCTTTTGCAACACCCAACTTTCTTCCAAATCTGTGCCCTCAAGAGAATGATATTTTTTTATTATAAATATGACTTACATCCAATATTCACATCAGCAAAGTGCCCAATAAGAGGCGGAAATCTTGTCTTCACCATATCTATTCATTAACAGGATTTTCATTAAATACATGCACACTATGTGACTGCAATTTCATTTTAAGAAATTGATTTACATACATAGTTTGAACACAAAGCGTTGCTCATAAGTGACAATGATTTTTCCTCTTCAAATTCCACTTGCTTGTATGTTTAAAACTTCTTCAAACATGATGTCATAAAGGACAACAATTTCTATGTTTTGGTTTTTTTCAATAGAATCTGACAATATAAATTTGGACGAAATCTCAGTTTTATATTGTTTAAATTGCTTTTTTGAATGCATAAATGGGTTCAGCTTCCTGAAAAACCCTTAGAACACTCAAATTAGACATACTTAACCACTCAAATCTGTGGATCAAAGTTGTGGATCCAATAATTTGTCCCCCAATTTCTAGCAAAATTAAATGGATAATATCATTGGAAAAGAGCCAAAACTTAGAATGTTTAGACTAATCCTTTCTTCCCTGACAAATCGAGTTACTTTCTAAAAACCATTGGCTGGAATGACCAATGATTTCACCATGGAAAAATATAATTACATGTCAAAATCAAGCCCAGAAATAATATTTAGAATGGGTAACAACTTCACCTTGGAAAAATAAATTTGCATGCCAAAAACAAACCCATGATAGTTGCTTTCTAAGAGACATCAAAACAACTTCCCATAACTTGCTTGATAAAGAAGTTTTTTCAAACAATTTGTATGCAAACAAAAGAAGCTCATAACATATGATATGAAGTATTCTTCTCTAGCTAGAAAATCATGTAGATGCAAAAGGAAGAGGGATCTTGCAACTCCAACCGTGTAAAAGCATGTTCCAACTCCAAATTCCTTGCCATTGCCAACTTTCATGGTGCGAACGAGTTTCCTCCCAGCCATATTCAAGGAAAACTTCTTTCCCCAAGACCCCCGAGCTGTGTGGGATCATAACCAGTTATGGGTACAAAATATACTTAGTATGGATTTTACCATCCACTAGTAAACATCCAAATTATCATTACCTTCTTCCTTCCAAAATCCACTTCCATTTCAATTCAGAATTTTTTTCTCTAGCAAAATTTTTGGCAACATTTACTTACTCTTTTGTGTCACACACTCAAATCCATGGATCCCCCCATGTATTTATAGATCTAGTAAGACTAGCCACCTCACCCCCTTCATGCAAAATTAAACATTTTTCCTATTTATTTTATTTACTTATTCATTATTATTCATGCCCCCCTTAGCTGTTAATGCCCCTTTTTTCTTAACTATTTTTTTTTTTTTTAAATAATAAGTTATCTTTTAATAAAATAATAGTATATCCAGGATCCCCCCCTCAAAGTGGGTAGTTCTTTTATTGATTAATTCAGATATGGGTCCTTTTAGGTTACCTTAGCTTAGTTTTGTGCTTGGAAGGATTAGTTGTTGGAGTAAGGTCATCCCACCTCACTGCATGCCCTCCAATCATAATCATCACATAAATTCTGCAAAGAGAGACTCCACACCTCTATTGAGACCCCATGCCTCTATTGAGACTCCACGCCTCCATTAAGGATTTACAGGTTATGGCCCACACCCATTTGTTGGCAAGTCAACAAGACTTTGCCTTGTATCTTGCACATGTAACAATCACACACATATCACATAGATCGATATCATGTAAGCATAATAGTAATTGATTGTTTAATATTACCAATTACCCTCCACGGATATTTACTGTTTGAATCCCAACCTAGATTTCTCCCAAACAATGATACCCACCCATACCAATGTCATAGACCACCAAGATCAATGAAATCATGTCACAATATATGCATGTAGATATGAAATATAAGCACTATATTATCATTGAAAGTCAATTGGTTTCATTAAGCTTTAAGAATATTTAATTCATCTTACATAGCCTTCCTCTTCATTCAACCAACTCCGCCCAAGAGTCCTATAGGTCATGTCCACCTACCACAACTCAAACTTGTTCATAACATAAATAGTCATTTTATGATCCAAGCATGTACCTACCATAATGTATATGCTAATCAACTAAAAAAATAGGATTATTAAATACATTTTGGCAATCAAGTACATTTTGCATTGCACACATATAGAGAATATTCACAAACATGATCACTAAACTTTGTAGACAATTCTCGGATTAACCTCTAAAAGCAGAGTTAGGAAACAAGGGGCATTACACAAATGCAATGAAAACTTGCTTATATTGTATGCAGAAAAAAACAAAAAATGCAAATTACTCAAAATGCAAATTGGACATGCAATTTGCATGTTATTGTAAATCAATGGTATTAGGGTGGGCATGTGCACTTTTCATGAGTTTGTGAGAATTGTTGATAAGATGGTGTATTTATCTATTTCATTTGTTTGGAACCAAACCCCACAAGATGAAAGTAAAAAGTTGATTGAGGCAATTAAAGTTGATTGAGGCAATTAAACGTGTTTAAAAAGTAGGTTTGCATAGTGGACATGTCAAAATTGAAAAATATATTAAATTTCATGTACAAGAGGTAATATTCCAGCAAAGCCATCAATATCAAGTGTTGAGGAATGCCATTTTCTTGAAAATAAATGTGGTCATGGATGTTGAGAATTGTATGAAGATTAATTAATGCAAAATATAATTGCAATAATGGAAGGCATGAATTGATAGGATACCCGGGCGCTGTAGCTTGCTGCTACTAGGGTTGCCGCAACCATGGAGGAGTAGGGCTCGCCTCGGGCCTCCTCTCCTCCCCCGCCTTCGCCTAACACAGCTGCCTTCAGCTCATTGATTGACTCTTTGCCCAAGAAGAAGAAGACCGAAGTCTCGAAATTTGTCAAAAGAGTGGAAGAAATGCCGGAGGTGTCTCTCCCGATCGTTCTATTCAGGTTGCCTTGACAATGTCTGAGCGAGCGCTTGTGGGGCAGTTCACTGGCCTGTGGCTGTCTCCCAAAGCCACGGAAACCTGGGTGATAAAAAACTGGAAGCCATTGATTAACCAGAATGTCACCTCTTATTTCCTGGGCAAAGGTTATTTCTTATTTGAATTCACCTCCAAAGAGGATAAAGAGTTGATCTTCAGGAATGACCCATATTTTATGGGGCCTCAAGGATTGTATCTGAATAAGTGGACTTCGGACTTCGACCCAGTAGAGGACGTTCCATCAGCTGTTCCAGTGTGGGTCAAATTGCCTAATCTCCCAATACACTGCTGGAACTGGGACTCTTTGAAACACATAGGGGATGCCCTGGGCAAACTTATTGACAAGGCAAACAATAAAGACCAATACGACTGTGCTTGGATCTGCGTGGAGGTGGATCTTGAGGTAGGGCTATCGGAAGCTATCAAAATTAATGTCGGAAGCCGGTCTCATATCCAGAAGCTGGATTATGAACAACTTCCATTTAAGTGCCGGGGGTGCCACGAATACGACCACTTCGCCAGAAATTGCCCAAAAAAGAGTGAGGAGTTTAAGGAGAAAGAGGAAGGATGGAAGCAGGTCAAGAGGTCCAAAGCTAACCCAAAGGCCTCTAATTCGTCAGGACATGAAAAGAGCAAAGGAAACCAGTCCAAAGGTAACAATGCGTCCCAGAAAAACCTCCCTCCAAAAGATTCAGAAAACATGTTTGGGGCCCTTGGCTCAGTTTCACAAGAAATCCCTGAAGTGGATCCGCCTCAAAGGGAGAAGACGGAGACTGCAAGGACTAAAGACAAGGAGTCTACTGAGGATGCAACGACAAAGGATTCAAGGCAGGGGGAAAGAGAAACAGAAAGATCCAAAGATAAGCACACAGTGAGCGAGGTGGAAAGTCAAGGCTTGGAAGAATACGAGGAGGAAGGAGAGATAGGAGACTCTCAATCCACGGTCAGAAGATCGGCAAGGGGAAGGATGTCAACCAGGGAAAAGAGATAAAAAGAAACATATAAAGACAAAGTGCATGGAAGCCAACCTACTTTGGAAAAGCTTTTGGCTAAAACCCCAAAGATGACAAGAAACCAGGGATAGGGCTCCAAGGGAGGCCCTCACTCTCACAAAAATAAATAATGAAGGTGATCTCTTGGAACTGCAGAGGTTTGGGGAGTAAGATGAAAGAAGAAGCCATGAGGAGTCTAATCATGACAGAAAACCCAGACATAATGCTAGTCCAGGAGACAAAATTGGAGGAAAATTACTTCCTTCAAAGTAGCAAAAATTTCTGGAATAAAGGCGGGACAAAGGTTGTCTTAGCCAAAGGGGCCTCGGGAGGTCTGGGCACCGTTTGGAATGCTTCCAAACTCAATATGGTAGCTGAAAAGAAAAATGCTCATTGGTTTTTCACAAAGTTTCAACATCAAGAATCGAAGGAGATTTTCAGTTTCTTCAATGTTTACGTTCCGATAAATGTAGGGGAAAATAAATACCGCTAGGACTCTCTGAGAGACATGGCGGATGGGGAGGAGCTGGAAAACATTCTAATTGCAGGGGATATTAACATTTCCCTTAGCCAGGGAAAAAAGCGAGGGGGATGTATTGTGAGAGATCCGGCTCGAGAGTGGGTGGAGGATCTTATTCATGACTGGGATCTTCTCGACATCAAGCCTTTCCAAGGTAAGTACACCTGGTCAAATAAACGAGTGGGCCCTGGGCATATTGTTGCTAGATTAGATAGGTTTCTCATTCAAAGTTCCTACCTTCTTCTTGGCCTTGATGCGAAAATGAGTATTCTTACTAGTAGCACTTCAAATCATAAACCTATAAACCTGGTTCTCTCAGCCCAAATGAATTTAGGCCCTATCCCCTTTCGATTTAGTCCTCTCTGGATAAATCAAAAGGAATTCTTGGAGAGGGTTGAAGAAATATGGAAGATGTCGATCATGGGTTTCCCATTCTTCGTTTGGGAGGAGAAGTTGAGAAGAGTGAAAATAGCTTTAAAAAGCTGGGCTAAAATCATCCCTAGTCCTGCGGAGGAAAGAAATCATTTCCAATCAGCTCTTGAGAATCATCAAGACTATATGGAAGAGGCAGAAATATCGAGTGAGACTTTAAAAAGGGAGGAAGAGCTACAACAAAAATTTCAGAACGCTTGTAGACAGGAGGAGGAATACTGGAGGCAAAAATCCAGAAGCCTTTGGTTGAAATCTAGAGATAGAAACACTTCTTTTTTCCACAAGCAAGCCCAAGCTAGGAGAGGTTACAACTCCATTTCAGAAATTAAGGATGACACCCAAACTTATGGTGATTTTCCAAGTATTAAAAAGGCTGCCTTCAACCATTTTAAAAGTCTATTAAGTGAAGTAGAGGTGCAGGGATGCATCGACAAGTTTCTAGATGAGATACCTTCTAAAATCACAGCTAGAATGAATAAGAAGTTAGAGGCTAAGGTCACTAGGAAATAAATAAAGGATACCTTGTTTGCCATGAGTTCAGATAAAGCCCCAAGCCCGGATGGGTTCACAACAAACTTTATCCAATCTTGTTGGCAGTTTGTGAAAAAAGATCTTCATAAAATGATTCTAAAATCCCAAGACTGTAAGAAAATTGGGGGCAACACGAATTCCACTTTTCTAGCCCTCATTCCAAAAGAAAAGGGTGCAAATTCCTTCAATAGGTTCCGACCCATTTCTCTGTGCAATATTGGATACAAGATCATAACAAAGGTGATTGCCAGCATAATGAAAGGGATTCTTTTAGACCTCATTCTGGAGAACCAAGGGGGCTTTGTTCAAGGAAGGCAAATCGCTGATAATATAATCTTAGTCCAAGAGACGATACACTCAAGTCTGAAGAGAAAAGAAAAAGGTATGATAGTTAAGCTTGATTTTTCAAATGCGTTTGATAGGGTTAGACACTCATTTATGTTTGAAGTCATGCATAAGTTTGGTTTTGGGTCTGGCTTCATTAGTTGGATTAGTGCCTGCATTTCCGAGCCATGGATTGCTCCGTTGGTGAATGGGAGAGCAACAAACTTTTTTAAAGTCTCAAGAGGGCTAAGGCAAGGATGCCCACTCTCCCCCTTGCTCTTTGTCCTCCAAGCCTCTGCCTTAAGCTTCATCCTGGAAAAAAGAAGATCAGATCAGGATATTTTGGGTCTTCAAATAGTTAGAGGAGTAAAAGAAATCAATCATGCCTTATTTGCAGATGATTCCTTTCTCCTTGGGGCAACTTTTGTTCACACTGCCTTTTAGTTCAAATTGGTGGTGGATGAGTTCTGCATTGCCTCGGGTAGCAATTTGAATGCTAGTAAGTGTTACATTTATGGCTGGAATGTGTCTCAAACTGATATGAATGCTATTGCCAGATGTTGGGGCTTCGCCGGGTCCATTCATGGACGTCTTTCAAGTATCTTGGACTACCTATCTTTCATAAAAATCCATCAGGTAAGGATTGGATACCCCTCCTTGACAAGTTTAAAAATAAATTGCAGGCTTGGGGTTTTTCTTGGTTGAATATTGTAGGGAAGACTGTGCTCATTAAGTCGGTCTTGAACAGTCTTCCAACCTACCAAGCATCGCTTATGCTAGCTCCTCGTGGAATTCTCAGGAAAATGGAAGGCATAATAAGAAAATTCTTTTGGAAAGGTGGAAAACAAAACAAAAATAGACTGCCGCTTGTCAATTGGGACAAAGTCACCAAGCCAATTTTAGAGGGAGGTTTGAACTTCAAAGACCTGAGATTGCAAAATTTAGCGCTGGGAGCCAAAATTCTTTGGAGGCAGGTTGCCCCGAAGGCTGGTTGGGCTCAGCGTGTTCTCTGGAAGAAGTACTTCGTTGGACCAAGAAAACGATGCCTTGACAGACCTGTTCAATCAACTAATGGATCACAAATCTACAAGTTGTGCGTGTAGGCCCAAGCGCTCATACATGACAACTTGTATTGGGTCCCGGGAAATGGGAAATCTATAGAATTTTGGGAGGATCGCATAATGAACGATGTACCCCTAGCGAACGCTCACAAGCTTCAGGAATTGCGTTGTTGGATGAAGAACGCAGGTTTGGTCTCACTGTGGGACATCTCTATTTGGAAAGACAAAGTCTGGTTGGAGTGGATGAAGTCGGATTTGTCAAACAATCTTGAAAACACATGGCTAGAGCTTCGGTCCAGGCTTAAAGGGAAGTCTCCAACACATGAAGAGAAGCATGACTAGAGAGGCTGGGGGTTGCATTCTGGTTCTTACTCTGTGGCGCAAGGTTATAAAATGATGCGAGCAATTCCTTATGCTCCACCATGCCCAGTACTCTGGAAAGGTCTTTGGAAAAAAAAATGTATTCCCAAAATCGACATGTTCAATTGGTTGTTATGCCACAATCGAGTGCTTAGAACAGACAATCTCATGAGGAAAGGCTTCCATGGCCCGTCCAGATGCCCATTGTGTTTGGTAAATGAAGAAAATACCCAACATATAATGTTGGATTGCACTTTTGCATTAGGAGTCTGGGGCGAAGTGTTGAGCCTTTGGTCTTCGAACATAACACTTCCATCCTCCATTTTCGATTTGAATGCTAATTGGCTGCACTGTTACCCTGGACAACTCCCAAATAACAATTGGTTTAAGGTTGGTTGGCTGGTCTTACCAAAGCTAACCTGCTGGCAAATTTGGTTGGAGCGGAATAGCAGGATTTTCCAGGGGAAAATGCATAATTCTAAAGTGATCATGACTAAGATAAAAACCACTCTCAAAGAATTTTTGAGTGAGCATGTGCGGAATTTCACCGATAAAAACCTCTCCCCTCATGAGGTGGAGTGGGGTAGATTGTTGGGTTTACAACTCACCAATGTAGATTTCCAAGAGGAAAATAAAAAAGACTGGAAGATTAGAATGTCAGAAGAGAGTTTCAACAGTTGGAATAAGGAAATGGCTTGCTACTCTTTGTTCTTCGATGGGGTGACAAAAGGTAATCCGGGGAACGCAGGTGCAGGTGGAATCATCAAGAACATGGAGGGCCAAATTGAGCACAGGTACGCTTGGGGATTAGGCCAAGACACCAATACCCAAGCAAAGGCGATGGTACTGCTGAAAGGTCTCACGATTTTACAAAAGGTGGGCATCAAGGAAGCAAATATCTTTGGCGATTCTCAGACTCTCATAAAAATGCTAGTGGAAAATTCAAGTCCGAAGGATCTTCGACTAACTAGATTAATGATGAGAATTAAAAATCTTGCTAACTCCTTTCAAAAGTTAAGCTTCTCCCATGTTTTGCAGAACAACAACAAAGAGGCGGATGCAGAAGCAAATAGAGCTGTTCTTCTTCCTGTGGGCACTCTATTATGGGATGAAAAGGAAAATTGGGATCCAATTCCTTAGTAGTGTTTTTATGTTTTATTGTTTTTTGCTTCAACAGTTTGTTTGCGTCTTTAAGTTAGGGGAGATCTCGTCACTAATGGGGATTCTGGAATCTAAGAAGCTTCAATATGTCAGAATTAGAGATGGGTGGATTCTGGTTATGGGGGAATATTGGGAGATTTCCTGGCAATCTTGGAAGCATGTAAATGGACACTTATGTTGAGAATTTTAATACCAAAACATAACCGTTTTTGTGAAAAAAATAATAATGGAAGGCATGAATTGGCTAGAAAGAAGAAATGTGCTTGGAGGTCACTCTCATCTTTATTTCTAATGATGGATAAGGAAAAATTCATGGAAGGTGATGCAAACTTTCAAGAAGCTATTACAAACTTCATCAAACCAATGAAAGAAGTCTCAGAAGAGAAACACATGACAAATTATATGGTATGCATATTAATTTCCATGCCACTAGTACATGTTCTTTGTAATTCTCTTTACTTTGCATATTTAATTGTAAATTATCTTCATTGGGTACATTTTTTTGGTATTCTAGGATAGATTAAACTATGTACATTTGCAACATCAATTATTTGCACATGGGCCATGAATTGCAGCAAAATATGGAAGCTTGTCCATTTCAGGTACATGGGATATGGAGAAATCCCATAAGCTAGCTTGTACCATTTACCATAGATGGACACGGAAAGGAGGGGGTTCCTATCATTAATATGGTCTTGTGCAAATGGGTAGAGGCATAAAATGGATGGATTTAAGAAGAAAAACCACCTTCTAGAAATAATTAAACTTCATAGAGTAAGAAGAAAATCATAATTAAGTAGAAATCATAAGAGATTTAATGTTTCCGAAGGTGGAGTTTGGACAACTAGGAGGGATGCAAGTTGTATGTTAACTTTTCTACCTTCTCCATTTAATTTATTTATTGTTTTTAAAGGCTCATTATCATAATTTTTTTCCAGATGTGACCCTCTATCAGTGGGACCTTCCACAAGCCATTCAAGTTTCCTATAAGTGTATTATCTCACAAATAATGATGTAATTTATAAAGTTCATCAACTTTGCAAAGTTTATATTTTGTGTGTCAAGTGATTGCATAAGGCTACCTAGAAAAATATGCTTTTTGGTATCGAAACTAACCCAACTCATGTACATGTCAATAGGTACAACATGGACATTTCAACTACAGTAGTCCAAAAATCCATCTTTTAAATGCTTCAGGATTCATTAAGTTCAAAAAGGACCTCTATAGTAGTTGTTACTTCTGTGATGATATTGCATTAGTCCTCGGTGTTACTAGTCAAAGTCGGGTAAATTATATGATTTCAAGAAAAAGTTCACTTGTAGATTCTCCAACTCTATGTTTCTTCTTTCTTTCCCCATGTCTTAATTAGTTGTAAATGCATCTAATCTATAGAGACTTAGACATGTATTCAGGTGTATGAAATTATAATGTTTCACATTATGGCCATATTGTAGTGTTTATCAGGTTGCAACCTACATGTCATTTTGTAATTAAAGAAAGTATTATGAATAATATAATATTCTTTATATTTATTTCGTTTTTCAATGTGACGTGGCTAGCAAATAGTAGATCAATTGCGAATGGAAGCTATTTGTGAAGCTATATTTTCCTTGCAATTTTGGAACCTATTATATATCATCTTTTTTGCAACATTTCAAAATTCAACTCTTTGGTTGAAACCAAAAAGTGACAAATTTGAGTAGTTTGTTGGTCGTTCCAAAAAAATTCAAAGTAAGATCCTGGCCCTTGGGTACAAATCGATGTCTTTTGATTAAGAAAATGGTGGCTTGAATCAAATGAGAAACGAGGTATGTTTTATCATGGATTTATCAATTCCTAAAAGGATTTGTTTGTGAACTTTGAATAGACTATAATACAAATAATTGAATCGGGCTCTGAAGTTTCATCTCTATCATCTAATAATTTCAAATTTTAAGTGTAGTTTGTTTTAATCTTCCCGTGGTAAACAAATATCGCCTATAACCCAATGTTGTTCCCATTAGTTGCATATTATAGAAGCTAATGGATTTTTTGACACCAAAATTTATGTAAATCTCTTAACATGTAATAGATTAAATTGCCTTTGTTGATCTTGAAATTTTGTTTCCTCATCATGGAACTCACAAACAATTTTTTTTTCCTACACATGGATTTCAAATCAAAATGCGTGTATTACAAGGTACACATGTCATTGGTAAAATGCAAAGCCGCAGGTACCCATGTCATGGGTAGAAATTGATTTAATTTGAATTGAGTATAACAACAAACAAAAGATGATAATAGCATGCAATGCATTAGTTAATAAAATGAAAGACAATTACATTGGGAAAGGAGAGAAAACATCCACTTCAGCTAAGACAAAGATTTCTATCAAACAAAATGATCAACGAAACAATCAACAAAACATTATATATTGTAACTAGAAAAGAAAATATATAGATACCTTTCTTTCAACATTGTTTTCCACATGTAAGGACTACAAACACCTCAAGAAGTATAATATCAAGTGTCCCAAATAAAACCTCAAAATTATAACATCCACATTAAGCATAAACACTAAGATGGGTTTTGATTGGTAAGTAAAAACATTGCACTTCAAAATAATCACCCCCAAATCAGACCTGGGTATATATTATAAGCCTAACATAGAACATACAAAAATTTGTTCTCAAATAACTAGAGTACTTTATTAGTAATTGTCCAAATTATTCTAAAACCATCTATGGTTTATGAAGTTAAAATGTTTAATCTCAACCCTAAACTACCTAACAACATTACTAGAAGTGTTCTCAAAGTCACTTAAGTCAACTTGGACTTACAAGTCTGACTATGCTCAATGAGGAAACCAAGCATAATCAATTTGATTCTAAGTGCAACTTGGCATCTAGTCAAGCCTAGGAGTGATTTGTCTGTTCTTTATCATTTTTAATAATTGTAATAGATATACACTTTAGAGTAGGAGTATTTAAACTTATTTCCATTGTATTTTTTT
>ML838253.1:16471-31349 GCA_009831015.1 Picea engelmannii | reverse complement strand
ATCTTTAATTGGGCCATCATGGATATTTGAATAAGGATTTGTAGATGATGTAACTACCTCATTAGATTCTTGGGAGAGATAAATGAAGACCCATAATCGAGATTCATGGAGCCATGCTATCTTTCATTGGAGAATTAAATGAAGTGGTGGATGCTAATTAATGTATCTTTTCCACTTCAATGATGGATGGTCATTAATGCATCCACATTGTCAAACAATTATATTGAATACACAATCTACTAGCTGGTCATTAATGCATCCTCATTCTCAAACACTTGGATTAAAGAGATGATCAAAGTATTTAAGGATATAAGGAAGGAAAAATAAGGGTTCACATTTTCTAGTTATTAGTGAATATGCATTGGCTATGAGGAATGAATTATTTTTCCCGATGGGCACCCATCAAATTTTAAAATATCAACTAGGAAAATTAAAAGGATATTCTATCTTCCTCTTTATTGTAGTTTTGTCCCCCCTAGATTTAGAAGGAAGAAAGTGGTTGTGATTATTGTAGATTTTGTAAGATCTCTTGTAGATGTGATGCATTGGGACTTTTATCCTCAGTTTATGTAATGTACCTACAACTCCAATTAATAGAATGACTCATTGACCCATTTTCACATCTTTTTGATTTCATGTGAGTGTTCTCGGATTCATCTAAGTCAACTTGGACTCACAAATCTAACTAGGCTCAATGTGGAAACTAAGCATAGTCAAGTCAATTCCAAGTTCGACTTAGAACCTAGCCATGCTTGGGAGTTCTTTGTCTATTCTTTATATTATTTATCTATTTTTAATAATTGAAATAGATATACACTTCAGAGTATGAGTATTCAAATAATTTCCATTGTATTTGTTTTTGAAGTCCATTAGTAAGGTTAGTCATTGTGACAAGTCCCGTAATTATACTAAATAGGAAATAGTTCATAGGAAATAGTTCATGACCAGATAAAACAAGAAACATATAGATAGAAATATGGTAAGTATAATTTCTACACAAATTAACAATCTAGATATCATATTCAACAAAGTATCCATCATTCAAAGAATAAAATACAACAATAAATTGTAAGCAACATTAAAGAATAGTCTATGAATGTAAACCAATCTCTCACAACACAATCCAATGCTTGCATAGTTACAAAGTAATCCTTCACATGTACATGAGATATATCGAACTTCCTTGAAATTTCATCCTTAATGGTTTCTTATTATTACTTTAGGAAAAATATTTCTATAGAAAAGTCAGTGATCCAAAACCCCTTTCTGCGTGACTCTTTTTTAATATATAGAAATGAAAATTCAATTACCTTTGGGGCCAGTTGATGTGCTTGGGATATTTTCTTTGTTTTCTTTCTCATTAAGTTTTTTCCAAAATTCAACTAACTTTTTACAAATATCTCATTGGTAAAAACATTTTGATCAAGTGGGGCCCTAAAAAAAAGATAGACTTCTAGAAATCATATCAATGTTGTTCTCTAATTTTGGAATGACAACTTGAATTTGGGCCATATATTTTTCTACCTCAGTCAGATAAAGATTCATATTGGATTATGCGACACTCAAAGTATTCTGAATATCTTGCTTTACTTTTAAAAGTGACTCCTCCAATGCCCACATGACCTAGGCTAGACGATGAAAATCATTTGGTGGTCCAAAGGATGGTAGATGCTATTCTTCTGCTAATTTTTCAATAGAAGTCCAAGTTGTGAAGGTGTCTTCCCATCCTTCATATACCTCTTCCCAAACCTTTTTAGATAACACTCCCTAATAGATAAGTCCATGTTCTATATCTAAGTCTTTTTTTTTGGCTCAAAATAGGGATGTCTAGAGAATTTTTACCTATTATTTATTGACATCTTTTGACTACTTCATAGTGTGTTTGAGATTTTTCCTGGTTAATTTTATATTCCTCACTATCTTTGTGCAACCTTAGTAATTTTACAATCTATTCATGCACCTTTTGAGCTTTCTTGTAAAACTCTCCTTTACTGTAGCAAATTATTCATGTCCTTCCAAGGCATATTCAACGAATTCATAAATAGAACCTTGTGCATACTTATAGTATTAAACTTGATTTTCTAATAAATATATTTTATCCCCATATTTATTAATACCTTTTTCAACATCTTCTACCTTTCTCATGGTGGCATAATTAATTCAATCCATAGTTGTAAGTTAGTCTTCTTAGTGTCCAGTACTTCAACTTCAGTGGTACAAATGATATCCTTACCAACTTCAATTTTCCTCCTTTTCTATGTTTGTATTACAATTTATTTCTTCCTCTTTTTAAATATACAAAACTCCAGTGGCCACTTTAGGCAAGGGCATGGATGAATCTCCATGAGGTAGTTTGTTATCACATGTGCTAGAATTGAAAAAATATTCCAACCTTTCTTGTTTTTATTTCTCACTTTTTTGTATGCTTGTATCCCTTACTGAGGTGTCTTTCTCTTACACATCCTTTTGTTCACTCCCAGAACCGATTTTTGTTGATTCTCTTTCTATTTGAGCTTTAGATTCTTCTAGCTTATTTTCTTTATCTATCCTTGTTTTCTCCTCCTCATCTTTGGCCTTCTATTCACTTTCAAGTTTGATTCTTTCTTCTTCCAACTTTCTAATTTCTTCACTTTTTCTAGCTTCTTCTTATTTAGATAGTGCCTTTATTTCTGATCTAATTCATTTTTAAGCTTCTTTTCATTCTCAAATTTAATTATTCCCTCTTCCTTTGTTTTCTCCATCTCAATGTTTTCTTTATCATGTTGTGACAACAATTGGTTCTTTTTCCTAATTATCACTTTCACTTTTTCCCAAGACTTGTCTCTCCTAAAAACTTCTTCTGACTACCATTTATCATGAGTATATGGTCATGTTATGCCTGATTATTTTCATGCATTGGCATTAGTCCTTTCATGTCATGTCTTTTAAACCTCCCCTCACAAAATATGAATTCTTCAAGAATAATAACTTCAAATCTAGCAAAGGAAAAAT
The DNA here is from genome assembly GCA_009831015.1 of Picea engelmannii. Classification (NCBI taxonomy): domain Eukaryota; kingdom Viridiplantae; phylum Streptophyta; class Pinopsida; order Pinales; family Pinaceae; genus Picea; species Picea engelmannii. The sequence goes on along the minus strand of ML838253.1, from coordinate 28,358 downwards.
TACTAAAACCATCAACACCTATTCACAAAGAATATGGTGCGAACAACTTGTGTTTATCTTTCGTCAAATGTGTGTGAATGCCATTAGTAGCAGTTGTTTGGTGAGCTATCTCCATCAATACCAGTCTGTCTCGTACAATTTTTGGTAATAGATGAGAGGCAATAGTTGTTCCTTAAATGTGTATGTATGTGAAATCGTTTTCAACATACCAATCCCAATCTAACTCTAGTGGTTGCATTGCTTCCTCTGATATCCTAGGTGTAGGTGCACAAAACAATAGCTCAAACAATTATGTAAAGAAACTGCCACATATCATGTTGTATTGCCTTAAATATTTATTCTCCCACAAATCTCAATGATAAACATGTATTGGTATGTCAAAAACACTCCAAACCCACCTCATGCCTCAAAATGGATTGCAAGGCTCACTTGTCAATGATATATGATACCATGTAAAACCCTACAAGAGACTTTGAATTACAATCCTTTAAATTAGTGAGTTATTTATACAGGTGTGGGAAATAATTATTTCCTAGTTAAATATGAATCCCTTCTCAACTATAGTAAGACATAAGGGAACCCATGATTCTTGAAAGTGTCAGGAATCCTTTTCTCCATACAATATACTAATCAAGGTAGTTACATACACATATGGGGTTCTCAAATAGGTAGATGGGTAGATGCCATTATCCCGAGATTGAAACATTTTACCTTCAATCCACAATTTGTTCAAGATTTTACAATTGTCTTATGTTTTAACAAAATCCTTTACCTAGGGTCTAGTCATATGAATCTTAGGTTCTTGGAATTTATAATACATGTCAAGTTCCTTTGGTTGAAAGTAAGTTATCTTTATCCCTTGGTCATTGAATACAACTCTATTCTCTAAATCAACTTGATTGATTATCCAACCTATTACTTTTGAGAATGGAAGAATGGTTGTTATGTTGGACACTAGATACAACTTGGACCTCCTAATGTTTTAGAATACAATATGATCAACTCCTTTGAAGGGTTTGTTGGTTGTTGAATTTCTAGGTAATTTTCATCTCTAAAAATCCTAAATATCTCCCTCCAATTAGGAAAATATGTTAATATGGAGGTGAATGTTGTATTTATGCATAGAGGTTTAACAAGTTCCTTTTGAACTCTCTTTATAGTTGTTTTTGTTTCCTCCATTGAAAACTTCCTCTGGGATTTTCTCTTTTGGAGGCATTTTGAATCATTAGTATGAAAATCATTGAAACATATTGAATTAGTTTCAAGGGGTTAATCTTGTAAGGAATTATGAATGAATTACATGCTATGGTTGTTATTGAAGAAGTGGAATTCAAAAAAATGGTGGGATTTTCTCTTTTGGAGGCATTTTGAATCATTAGTATGAAGATCATTGAAACATATTGAATTAGTTTCAAGGGGTTAATCTTGTAAGGAATTATGAGTGAATTACATGCTATGGTTGTTGTTAAAGAAGTGGAATTCTAAAAAATGGTGGGATTTTCTCTTTTGGAGGCATTTTGAATCATTAGTATGAAGATCATTGAAACATATTGAATTAGTTTCAAGGGGTTAATATTGTAAGGAATTATGAGTGAATTACATGCTATGGTTGTTGTTGAAGAAGTGGAATTCAAAAAAATGGCAACATATTAGAACTTCTCGTAGTTCTAGTAATATAGGAAATCATATCAATACTTTATTAAACCTCGCATTATCATAATTTGAATTGAAGACATAGATTGAAAGGGAGAGGCGCAAAATCCCCCGATCATTATAACTTCTTGTTATTACAATACCCCATGAGAATTACAATGAAAATTAGATGTTTGAATTCCTTGAAATATTGTGATCCAATAATTCAAAATAATTCATATAAACCTGCAGAAGCAACATGATTAATATATTGTTCCAATTCATTATAATTCCTATTACTAATATTGAGTATAGAGTATCGATGGATGAAATTAGTAAAACAATCATAACTGAGAGCAGATATGATGATAATTACCTAGATATCTTGTTCGCAACTGTAAAGGAATAAGGATAAAACTTGAAGGAGACTCTGTAGAACTCCCTGAAATCCAAAATTTGCAAGTCGAGATGATTCTATAGCTTTGTTGCATTAATTTGAAAAATAATGACAATGTTGAGTTTAACATTGAGTTTGGATCTTAAAACAAATTTGAAATCCATCATTCAAGCCACAATCAAAATGGGGATGTTGATAAGTACATGTTCAATCTAATGGATTCACCAAGCATGCATTATATTTGAGCATTTTTTATCATCATTTTGAATTTGGCATCCCACATGTTTCAAATTGGAGATGCATATGTTTGAAGAGGCATCTGAAACATTATTGGATGCTCTTAAAAACGAGGTGTAACATTGTGTTTAAGATTTTTCTTGGGCATCAATAAAAAATCCCTTTTGGGTGAGGCTTCATATAAGCTTCAAATCCTGTAGCTAGTCTTAAGGTCGAGAGGCCTCTAAAACAAAATTTCGGTAAATACATCAATAGTCCATTGAAACCTAAAGCACATGCACATTTTTCACGTTGTCTAATATGCCACTAGGTGATAGTTTAAACTAAAGCCCGATGTAAGTTTATTAAGTTACCCCACATGCTCCTTGATGATGAGTTGAAAGTTAGTTCCTATATTCTCCAATATGATTTCTCATAAACAAGTTAAAATTTATTTCTGATATACTTCCTGAAATTAATTGAAAGTTGGTTTTAGTTGAGTTTTCAAAGTTACCCAATGGTTTACCATATGTTTTTTTAAGTTTCTTTCTTTTTCTTTCAGGAAAGACATGATAAATAAGAGACTTAAAGTGATAAAATTCAAAAACCAATCAATATTCTTAACATGAATTTGATTGCACAAAAATTTCCACGTTAAACTTTCAAGATTTCAAGGTTATTCCTTCATCGAAAAACTTCAAGCAATTAGGAAAGCGTAAATTCTAACGATCTTCACAACAACTGATTAAAATCCAAGAATTATCTTTTCAATAAAGAAGTGAATTCAAGAAATAAAGGCAAGGAAAGTGAAACATTAGATAAAAAGGAGGTCCCAGAATTCATGTTTATGCCAAGTGTAAATGTTTTCTCTGAAAGCCAAAGAATATGGCTAGTGATGCAAACTATCCTTTTTTATGTCAAAAATATCCATCTTATGTAGGGTGTATTATTTCAATGCCTCTAGTGATGCAAACTATCCATTTTTATGTCAAAAATATCCATCTTATGTAGGGTGTATTATTTCAATGCCTCTATAGATTGGCAGGAAGAAGTGATTTTTGAAGGGAAAAACAAAACAATTATAAAACTTGTGACAATTGTAAATCCGGGAAACCCATCTGGATCATGTGTTCTTGATCCTCTTTTGCATGTACCTATTTAGTTATCATTGTTCTCTATGCATCTATTTATTTATTAACTATCTAAACATTACACTTCATGTAAAAGGACTTACAAACAAAGTATATGTAACACACCTGACCCCCTAAACGTTCTTAGGTTGGTGGGATGTCGAAAATTTCTCTTCACACAACTTCTGGTGTCAAGTCCACACCCCTTAAGCAACCTTCGTCCATTGTGGTGCACACAAGGACTTTTTCTTCATCTTTTGCATCACGTGTACCTGTGACAAATCCACAGATTTGTATCCCATTCTCTCTCAAGAATTCATTGGAAAAATGTTGCTCCACAGACCAGGAATACTCATCCCTAATCAGACGGCTCTGACTCACTCACCCAACCAAATCAATGGTCAGTGGTGAGTCGATTTCCTCTTCCAGCAGGAATGCAGGTCACACAAGTTACAACCCACGCTTCTATCCCAATCAAATTTCTCAGATGGATCCAACAATCTCCAGGCGATGAAATCAACAGTCCCAATCTGTTCAAAACCTCAAGTTATGCGAAGGATATCGCCTCACTCATTTTTTTCCTAACACTTTATCCGGTGGGGTCCACAAGAAAATATATGGCTATGATTGTGTCGGGTTTCCTTACCCTAAGATCAATGGTCTCCTACTTCTCAAAATTCCTCCATCGGAATGTGTCCATTCCCCGCAACCACAAGACTTCCCGATCGACTCTTCTTGATGAGAAATTCTCCAATGGATCCAACGGTCCTCGAATCCCGGCATCCAACGATCAGATATAAATTGGATCCCACAACTACTCATTATTTAACTGGAACCACCACTTCGACAGGGTTCCTTCTTCAAGATGGATCGTTCTGGATCCAACGACTCAAAACCCACTAATATACATACCGACATATCTATAGTTCTCCTTGTCCTCGGGTGCTCGATATTGGACATTTCCCATCGAAAAATCCTTCTATGCCTCTTCCCAAACTTCCCTGAACTCCAATCTCCCGATAGGCTTGTCAACTTAGCGCTCAGGGTTTCTATGACCCAAATCTCATTATCCCATCCTCCAATAGATCAACGACTCACAACCTCTTGGAATTATCCCATCGAGAAACCACTATGACTTCGCACCTTGGCCTTTCCCCAAAGGTTACACCTTCTAATAGATTCCTCTTGAAGCCTAGATCTCCGACACATGATCGAGGATCTACTCTTCCCACTGAATCAATGACTATCATTCCTTTGGGTTTAAATAAAGGGTTTCAACGGGGTTAAGAGTTGTTTCTAGACTTAATGATCCCACAATCCTTCTTGAATTATTCTTACAATGGTTTAACTCGACTTCTTCGAGCTCTTAAACCACTTCCCAGCAAGTAAGAAATACTCTTCCCAAACACCCAAATGAAAATTTATATCCTGTAAACTTTCTATTTCAAAATACAAGGAAAAACATAGGATTACTGGCTTGCACTAGCCTCTCATACAATCATTACAATTAATTCTCCCAATTGAGAATTCAACATTCATTCATCAAAATCAGACCATTGACATGAACAAAATTTAATTTACAAGCATTAACAAGCATTCAATACCCATGTTCGGGGAAACACTTGTATGTTCAATAAATTATTCAAACTAGCCATTTAGATGAGGGGAAATGCCTTTCCACCCAACCGTAGGCTATGCTGCACTTTTCCTTTCTACAACAAGCCACCCCTATGTCAGGTATTAACACTTTGTAAATTTTTTCGGCTGACAAAACAAACGACAGAGGTAACTTACAAACCAACTTTAGAGCTGGGTACTAGCCTGCTTAGCTCAGAGAGGGATCTCTCATGTCACTTGGTATTTAACATATGAGTTTTCTTTAACAAATCAATGGCTAGGTTTTGTTGCTTTGAAGGGTTTTTTATAATTTTGCTGGCAAGGAAGGGGAGGGACACCTGGGGCTATGGAGTCAGACTTTTGAAAACAAATGGAAGCAATGACTGGTCGGTTGAACTCTCCAGAGGATAAAGTCTAAATGAGGCGATGAATCTGAGTTATAGATTGTAATTTGTAGAGTGTAAGAAGAAAGGAAAAACACATAACTGCATCAAAGCATTAAATAAAATGAATTCTGACTTGGTTAGGAAGAACTTAACACAATTTAAATTGCTTCAGCCGAGAGCATCAAAAGATAAATTATGGGCCTTTAACTATCCAATTTAAACAAAAAGACAGTGAAAATGAAATTTAAGCACACAGGAAATACATACGAAGAAAGAAGACGAAACTCAGGCTACCACCATTAGAATCTTTTCATGGAAATTTCAGGACATCTTCATGTGCATTCTATTCAACTTCAAAAAATTACATTCAAGTTCCAAATAGCTAAAATCGTGCCCTTGCACTTTTGCCAACCCCTAATACATTTGAAACTCCTAATATTTATACAATCTAAGTTTCTTCGGTTTGAAACTGGTTACAATGATAAGAAAGAAACGTTTCAGTTTTTGAAACCAATTACAATGATAAGCAAGAAATCATTTCGAGATCTGGATTCTGGCTCCTTGGCATTTCGGTCCCTTTCTTCATCGCTTGTTTTGCTACTGAGGTTATGATGGGATCCATGGTCGTGATGAAAATACTTGGAAACGAGCGGAAATGGCATGTTGTTGGTGTACTGTAGAGCTGCAGGTGGAAGACGGTGGTCGCGCCAAGGTTCTAATTGTTCAACATTCAAATAATAATCCAATAAAATAAATGACTAAAGTCCCTTTTTACTTTTCTATTTTGCGGGGGCACGAGGAAGTGGTTTTGAGGAACCCGCTTTTCGTTCTGCAATGCACCTGGTGGCACCACGTACTCCAGAGAGAAAACCACGGTTTAAATTGTGGGACCGCTCTTCAAAATTAAATTCCACACAACTTCGCCCCCCGCAATCGCTCTCATCCATTGATCTTGTTGCAATTTGCAATCTGGGTAATCATGCTATTTTAGTGCCATGCTGAAGTTTATCTGTCCGCCAACTACAAAATATTTTTAACCAAGTTTAGAGATGGCACTAATTTTGGCGTTCTAGAGCCTTGAATGCTGAGCAAGAATACCTTCCGGAGGATGATCTTCTGAATCTGACGTGGTAACCTGACGTCATTGTGCTGGCATGTCATGAAAAGAAGGGTGACATGTGTCACATGGAAATGGGCAAATGACGCAACCAAATGACCATAAAAGTGCCACGTGTCATGGTTGATGAGTGTGCCCCATGTCTCAACTGATGGTTGCCACGTGCTTCAACATTTCGGGCTTCAAGAGTTTTGGATTGTGAAGCATGAAGTTCTCCTAGAGTAGTACGGGCCCGGAGTGACGTGGCGGCCTGACATCATTTCGACACTTCGGACTTTGGGACTTCGGGATGTAAATCATGGAAATCTACCGAAGTAACTTTCTCTCGGTTGACGTGGTAGTCTCTCGTCACTTCGGGACTTCGGGAGTTTAGGATGTAAAGCATGGAAATCTCCCGAAGTAACTTTCTCTCGATTGACGTGGCAGTCTATCGTCAGTTCGGGACTTTGACACTTCGGGCTTCGGGATGTAAAGCATGGAAATCTCCCGAAGCAACTTTCTCCCAGTTAATGTGGCAATATCTCGTCACTTCGAGACTTTTTAACTTCGGCACTTCGAGAGTTTATGTTTGCTCCGAATTGAAAACTCCCGAAGTTGTACGGGCCCGTAGTGACATGGCGTCATTTCGACACTTCGACACTTATGTTTGGTCGTTAAGCCTTGCGCGACTTTGAAACTATGAATGCATGAGAGCCATTAATATGAACTGCACATGGGATCTCCACCTTTGAAATTTGAACCTGTCTGCTTGCTTGTATTTCAAGTCCAAAATGGACTACTCTGAATGTTGCGATTTTTCTCATGGTTGTTCCCTGTGCATACAACATACTTGATCGACCTGTCGTAAGCTCAATTAATGGCAAACAATATGACAATAGATTCGAACCAAATCATGATATGTGTTTACCCTTCAAGAAAAACATAAAAACTATGTGCAAAGAATTAGTCAAAAAATACAATAAGGAAAACCAAGTCATTGAACAAATGGGAAACTGGCTTGACCAACTTTAAGAGGAAATATTTCTAAGAAGGTATGCATAAAAGAGAGAGAAGGGGAAGGGGTGCAAACTTATGTCTTAACATGGGGGACATGATTATTTGGATGATTAGTCGAGTGAAGGATTTAGGTGATGGGAACTTGACGGAGCTAGTGAAAATGTTTTAAAATCTGAGTGGAAAGATGTCACTAGGACAAGATGTTTTGGAAAAATTAATACAAATTATCATGTGATAACATTGGCTCCAACGGGGATGCTATCCTCCCAATGAGGTAGCAAATAACTCGTAGACCCAGTGCCTGATCCATTGGGTTGCTCCAAAAACATGTGCGTACCCTGCTCTGACTTGTCACAAGTGTCCATCAAAAACCTAAGTTTGTACACTGCTCTCAACTGAAAACTGATCGCTAAATACACTACTACAATCTGAATGTACACATTGCTGAAAACCCAAACTGAAAACTGTTTGACCAACAAGCTTATTTGCACACTCCTACCTACTCTAAAACTGCTGAAATGAATACTCAATCAAGTGATGCTAAAGTGCCAATGCAACCAATCAAGCAATTGGCTTCCCGATTGTCCTCTGCTCACATTTTTCTTAAGCACGCAGACAAATGTAAAAGATGGCAGCTGAAAACAAAAAATGAATCCAAAATCTAAGCTTATGAATGAAACAAATTCCTCCTTCACTGATGACTGTAATAGGATGGCCACAGGATCTTGAAAACCATGAAAAACCATTTCTTCTTGATGAACAAAAACAGAAAGACAAGCCTCATTCATAAGTGTTTGTTGTTCTTGCTCTATTTCTTCAGTTATGAGAACATTGTTAAATGAAATGGAAACAATAGGTTTGTCTACTCTTCCATGCATATCAACAAAAACATTCATACATCCTTGAACATCTTCAAATATGACAACCATATTATGTGTATCAAGGCTATCCTCTTGTTCATCAAACAATTCTGATTTGGTTTTATTAACCTTTGGGAATTTTGCTTGAGGACTGTCATTTTGACTTTCAAATGAATGAAGGGAAATAAGTTTATGCTCATAATCTTCTTGCAAATGTGAAAAGCTAACAACATGAACTATTTYACATTCTAGAGTTCCCATGGATGCATTTTCAAAACCATGATTTTCAAAGGATTCAAATAAAACAACTGCCTCTTCATTATCTTTCTGTATTTCTGATTGAAAAGTGGCATACATTGTTTTGTTGCTTTCCTGAAACTCTATGTCATTTGTTTGTTCATTGCTTGAAGTCTCCATAAATGCGGTTTTAGAACCCTAATCCATGTCTAAACCACTTAGAATTTGAACAACCACATCATTCATAGGAGAAGAAAGACAACTTTGAAGCACTTTGTCTTGCTGGAAATCTTGTTGAATATCTTCATCAAGTTCAGGAAAAGGAAAATGACTTTTAGCAACAATTTCTTGATCAGTTTCATCTTCAACAAAAGGAGGGGCTACTATTTGTTATTGGGATGAATATTCATAAAGGGCTTCTATGATTTCATCATTCATACACCCTTCATTACCAAAAACATTTTCAAGGTACTTAATGAAATGTTCACAAAATTCACAACAATCTTCAAACACCAAGAATGAAGGATTAGATTCTCCATAATACTTAAAGAATGTTATGTGGAAATCCTTAAGAGAGTATAAGTTGTCTGGATTTAAACCTTCATACCATAATCTTGCTTTCCCCTCTAGAGTAGCCATAAACATTTTCATCAAACAATGTTCATGAAATTCAACCCTCGGCTCACATATGTGCATGTGAAATCTAATCAAGTGCAAGGCAACATCATTTCCTTTCCCATCTATGAATTTAGGCAAATATTTTTTCCAATCTATGTGAGGAATGTGATTTGGAAAGCCAGGAATCTGAGAGCGATTCATTAGAGCATACCTTGCACATCTGTGATCCATCTTGAAGCAGTAGAGTCATCAATAAAATCTTTAGGCTACTGAGTCTTTGGACAATGGAGTCGCCATGAAAATTTTGAATTCTATATTCTTGAAAATGGAGTCGCCAGGTGAATGATGTACAACCTTTCTGTGTCTGAATACTTTTCACCATCAGTACTCAGATCTGAACTTTGTCGTTTATCCCAGGGAAGATCTTTAGTTTCGTCCCCGACAACGGCGCCAAAATGTTAGCACTCTATAAATTTGTTCGACTGACAAAACAAACGACAAAGGTAACCTACAAACCAACTTTAGAGTTGGGTACTAGCCTGCCCAGCTCAAAGAGGGCTCTCTCCTGTCACTTGGTCTTTAAAAAATGAGTTTTCTTTAACAAATCAATGGCTAGGTTTTGTTGCTTTGAAGGGTTTTTTATAATTTTGATGGCAAGGAAGGGGAGGGACACCTGGGGCTATGGAGTCAGACTTCTGAAAACAAATGGAAGCAATGAATGGTTGGTTGAACTCTCCAGAGGATAAAGGCTAAATGCGGCAATGAATCTAAGTTATAGATTGTAATTTGCAGAGTGTAAGAAGAAAGGAAAGACACATAACTGCATCAGAGCATTAAATAAAATGAATTCTGACTTCGTTAGGAAGAACTTAACACAGTTTAAATTGCTTCAGCCGAGAGCATCACAAGATGAATTCTGGGCCTTTAACTATCCAGTTTAAACAGAAGACACTGAAAATGGAATTTAAGCACACAGGAAATACATACGAAGAAAGAAGACAAAACTCATGCCAACACCATTAAAATATTTTCATGGAAACTTTAGGACATCTACATGTGCATTCTATTCAGCTTCAGAAAATTACATTCAAGTTCCAAATAACTAAAATCGTGCCCTTGAACTTCTGCCAACCCCTAATACATTTGAAACTCCTAATATTTATACAATCTGAGTTTCTTCGGTTTGAAACTCGTTACAATGATAATAAATAAACGTTTTGGTTTTTGAAACTGATTACAATGATAAGCAAGAAATTGTTTCGAAATCTGGATTCTAGCTCCTTGGCGTTTTGGTCCCTTTCTTCGCCACTTGTTCTGCTACTGAGGTTATGATGGGATCCATGGTCGTGATGAAAATACTTGGAAACGAGCGGAAATGGCATGCCATTGATGTACTGTTGAGCTGCAGGTGGAAGACGGTGGTCGCGCCAAGGTTCTAACGGTCTGGCGTTCAAATAATAATCCAATAAAATAAATGAATAAAGTCCCTTTTTACTTTTCTATTTTGCGGGGGCACGAGGAAGTGGTTTTGAGGCAACCCACTTTTCGTTCTGTAATGCACCTGGTGGCACCACGTACTCCAGAGAGAAAACCACGGTTTAAATTGCGAGACGACTCTTCAAAATTAAACTCCACACAGCTTCGCCCCCCGCAATCACTCTCGTTCGTTGATGTTGTTGCAATCTGGGATCTGGGTAATCCTACTATTTTAGTGCCACGTTGAAGTTTATCTATCTGACAACTCCATAATCTTTTTAACCAAGTTTAGAGATGGTGCCAATTTTGGCATTCGGGAGCTTTGAATGCTGAACATGAATACCTTTCGGAGGACGATCTCTCGAATTTGACATGGTGACCTGACGTCATTGTGTTGGCGTGTCATGGAAAGAAGGGTGACATGTGTCACGTGTAAATGGGCGAATGATGCAACCAAATGACCAGAAATGAGTGTCACGTGTCATGGTTGATGAGTGTGCCCCATGTCTGAATTAATGGTTGCCACGTGCTTCGACATTTTGGGCTTCAGGAGTTTTGGATTGTGAAGCATGAAGTTCTCCCAGAGTAGTACGGGCCCGTAGTGACGTGGCGTCCTGACGTCATTTCGACACTTCGAACTTCAGGACTTCGGGAGTTCGGGATGTAAATCATGGAAATCTTCCGAAGTAACTTTCTCTCGGTTGACGTGGTAGTCTCTCGTCACTTTGGGACTTCAGGACATTGGGAGTTCGAGATGGAAAGCATGGAAATCTCCCGAAGTAACTTTCTCCTGGTTGACGTGGTAGTCTCTCGTCACTTCGGGACTTCGGGACTTCGACACTTCGGGCTTCGGGATGTAAAGCATGGAAATCTACCGAAGTAACTTTCTCTCGGTTGGTGTGGCAGTCTCTTGTCACTTCGGGAGTTTGTGTTTGCTTTGAATTGCAAACTCCCGAAGTGGTACGGGCCCGGAGTGACATGGCGTCATTTCGACACTTTGGCGCTTTTGTTTGGTCGTTAAGCCTTGCGCGACTTTCAAACTCCGAATGCGCGAGAGCTGTTAATCTGAACTGTACATGGGATCTCCACCTTTGAAAATTGAACTTGTTTTCTTGCTTGTATTTCAATCCCGAAATGGATTGCTCTGAATGCTGCGTTTTTTCTCATGGTTGTTCCTTGTGCATACAACATACTTGATCGACCTG